>OX578279.1:54374374-54516788 GCA_951217055.1 Gerris lacustris
TTTGTTAGTTTGTGGAGAACAGCGTCAGTTAAAGAAGGAAATCTCAGTAGGATTTGCTTCAGCAATACATCAAAATGATCCCAGTCTTCTGGCAATTGTCTTTCATCTTGATTCTCTAAATAATAAAAATAAACAAACAATTAGTTTGTTATTGTTGTTTTTCTTATAAAGAAGTTCTAAATAATAATAATAAGTAAGTAAGTTAAGTTGTATAAAGTAAGTAAGTTATAGTTTATAAAGTACGTCAATTATATTATCAGGTAAATAGCATCTAAAGAATACGTCTAAATCCTAGCAAGGAGACTGGATTGTGAGAATTTCTGCATTAGGGAGCACTAGTTTAGCTCGTAAAAAATTAAAAATAAATTATGAACACATTACAGAGATCATTCTTAAGGGAGTTGATCATGATCAGAATCTTCAGCAACTGATTTGATTTGATCAATTGCTTAAGACTCCTATCATGGGAACTCCCTTAAGAATGATCCCTGCAGTATCTTTGAAAAGTCGAGGAGTCACAAAATCTCTGATGGCAAATACTCCATATAATCTAAAGTTATTTGATTCAGAAGCCTCAACTATAAAAAAAAAAGAGCGGTCTAAGCTCTGTTTTATGTAAGTTGCACGACTAGTTCTAAGCGAGAAGGTAGCATTTAACCATTGAATGCGTAATCTAATTCATTAACCTACCTTAGTGACTGAATAGAATCTTTAAAAGTTAATTTAAAAAAAAAAAAAAAAAAAAATTTGATCCCCTGTGAATACAAACGTCAGCGGACCTGACGGAGCCTTGCAAGAAGGTTCTACTGAAGGCACGGAGAATAGAACTACAGAGGGTTGAAAGGAAGGGGGCTTGGATCCACTGTGGATCCACCCGCCAGGCGCATTAGCACAGCATGGATCTACAGTGGATCCACACGCATTGAATAGGTTAAAGAACAAAAATAAAACCAGCATCAAGCGGGATTAGGGTTCAAACCAAATGAAGTGACCAGCGAAATTCTACAAGGTTGGGCATCCTTTTATAAAAATAAGCATCTAAAGAAGATATATAAAACATAAGACTTAAAATAAACTTGCTAAAGTCTCACGAATTGGACAGTGTTCAATCATCAGAGCTAAATTATGATCTCTATTATTTGTGATCAGAATGAAATAATGAACTAATTAAGAATATTACGAGGAATGTTGCCGTCTTCATAAGCAGGTTTAGCTACAGGTTCAAATCCTCCAGCCACGATACAGCCATTATGTTCTCTTGCATAGATATGGCCATCCTGGTCCCTTATCACTATAAAAAAAATAATAATAATACAACAGATTCTTGAAATTTAACTGATAACAAAATATAAGATTTGCTTTTTAATGGGAAATAATCTAATTTAAAAAAAATGATTAATTTATAATTTCCTACAAGCCATAAAATAAAAAATTTGTGTTTTGTTTTAAAAACAAATCTTTTCATCTTTCACTTCTGTGTAATAAAATTAATTCTGGTTATAGGAATATAATGGTTACCAGGCATGTTAGGAGGTAGTCCCTGGATGGGTCGGGTGTGTAAATAGTAGTGTTCTACAGGGTGTAGAGGTATTTTCACCGGAGGATTACTAAGAGCACCGAGAGGTCTAGCCCAGAATCCTGCGCAGTTAACAAAAGCACCACACTTGACTATACCTCGATTAGTCTCTACGTGGCTCACCTTACCCTTTTCACTCTCAACTCTCTCTACACCAGTCATCTCGTATACTTTGACTCCTAAAAAAAAAATCAGCAATTTTATAACCATCAAAACCCGAGGCAATCCTTCAGAGCAATTTTTCTCAGCATAAAAATAACGTATCAATGGAGACTGAAGACACAGTGATTACCTCATATCAAAGAAAACTTTAGTTTTTCAAGAGACAAAAATATTAATACCTAGATACCCTAATATTCATAGAGTTTATATTTTAAAAAATTAATAGGAATGCTATAATACCGATTATACAAGCTTCTACTACGATAAGAGTTTACACAGTAAAGTACAAGAACATCTTTATACAAAGTAAGAGGCTACACTGGGTTAATGATTTATTTCTGGACATTTTGACTATAATATCGCAAAAACACCAAATTTGGAAATGCGATGCCTCTCTGTACCCCGATTGACATAAATAATGTCAAAATAATATAAATTATTCATCTTTTTTTTTAATGTTATTTATAGTTAATGCAGGGGTTTCAATATAATAATTGTGAATGAAACTCGAAAAGTAAAAATAAACCAAACTAACTGTAACTTGACTTCCTGGTAATCAGTGTACTGAATATATTTCATTTTTCAAAAAAATACCAAGCTTTTTGACATTCAGAAACTAAAGACTAATAAAACGCTAACACAGGATTATTAGTAAATTAAATCTGAATATTCTTAGGATGCCATAAATATTTAGTTGACAAATTCAGAAATATTCTAGAATTTCAAGTGACATCCTCAGAGATAAAGTGTTGTAAGTCACAGTTTAGCAATTACAGGAGAGCTATTTATTACTCACTTTTTCTCTACTGAGCCCAACTAAAACGTTATATCAAGGTTCCATTGGATATACAATGGATAACATAGGGTTACAGGGACACTCGTATCCTCTGTGTAAACTGGATGGATTCCTTCACGTAAGTATCTACCCATTTATAATCATGGTGCTGGGTGATAACCAATTATGGCATGAATATTACCAAAGCTTGAATGATAACAATGACCTGTCTAAGAGGGGATCTTTCATTAACCAATCATTACGCAGAGTAAATTTCATAATAAGAAAGTAATAAAACCTTTGTCAGAAGCAGCTCTAAGAAGAGAATAGCAGAGCTTGTACGGATCACAGACTCCATCACCAGGTATCCAAAGAGAACCTTGGAGATCACTTATCTCTATCAGTGGACAAAGTTCCTTCGACTCTATCGGAGATAATAGTTCACAGTCAATGTTCCATGAACTGCAAATAACAAAAATAAAATTCACATAATTATTAAATATTAAAGAAATTAAATTTTAGTTTATGGTTACTATAGTAATAGGAATAATTATTATTATTATAGTTATAGGAAGTTAGTTTTTACATTCCCATTTCTTTGGTAAAACTGAGAATACGTGGGTGAACTTCCTACATAATATGGGAAGGTGTTTTCTTCTTCATATTATATAATCCACATAGAAAAGTATGATACATTGAACTACAAGGTATCCAAAAGTTTGGAAATGGCTGAATATCTCGACAAATTCTCTTTGGATTGGTAAATGAAAAAACACACCCACTCCCACTCCTGTGGGCCACTATTGGTATCAAAGTGTATTTTTTGAGATATTCAGCCTTTTTCCAGACTTTTCAGACACCCTGTACGTTAGTAATAAAACTAGGGAACAACAGAATAAAACCAAAACACAAATAAATTAGAGGAATTAGCCAACACCAAAAAAAAGAAAAATAAAATCAAGAAATTAAAAGCAAGGTTGATCAACTGTCTTATTTTGTTGTTTTTCTCAACCAACATTAATGGAACTTGCTCAGGATGAATAAATCTCATGAAAATGTTGGGTTTTATTCATCATTGTATGAATTGAGCAAGGATCTGTTTTCCCCATTCTGTCATGGGTTCCAAATTGTTAACACAACAAACAACAAATTTTCTTTGAAACACCCATTTGATTTATCACCTTGCTTGAGGATAAACGCTGCTCTTGTAATCACATCTGGAAAAAAAACGGAAGAGAAATAAAAAATAGTCTGGACATTAAAAACCTTGAAATCTGAGCTTCTTCATCTTGGAAGAAGCTGAAAAATCAATTTATTATGTTATACAAAGAAAAAATTATGTCAGAATATATACAGTACTCTTGGCATTTTCTCGAACAATTTATCTGTTTGGCATAATCACAATATATCAGTACCTCAGAGATAAATAATTGTAAATGCAAAAATGTATATTTTGAAGAAATTCTGCTCTCCTGAAATTACTAAAATGTGACACAATAATTGACCTTTGCGGTATAGAGAGATACCCCAAAGGTGTCCCCCTTCGATAATCTGAGTGTAGTTGCCATCTGGTGGTTAGAGATGTATTAATACTAATAAGGAGAATAGTATATAAATATAAATTATAGTACATAATAATTATTAAGCCAAGTCCAAACTTGTGTCTAGTGGGCTCATTAAGTTCAAAGATTGGGCAAGAAGTGTGGCCACTTCACCATTGGCAATGATCGTCAAATATTGGGGGCTAGAAGGTATCGGAAGGTTGGTCGAAGAGAATGACCAGGACCTTCCAGCCTCCACACCAAGTCGAAGGAGTGGCCTTTCTTACAAAGGAACATTGAGTCAATATGAACCCAGCTTCTCCCACTAGTACTTCATTGCAGCAGCAGCAGGCACACATTAGAAGTAAATATTTGTGAATGACTAGCGAACTGCGCTGGACAACAGTGTGCTTTTTGTTTTATAAGAAAGTTAAAATTCAATTGGCCCACCTGAGCAAGTACATAATAACATTTAACCCATAAAGTGTTGTCACTCGCATAAAAGATATATGTTTAGTTCTGTTTTTAGTGAATTGTATGCATAATTACTAACATGGACTGAGCCTTCATTCTGCGGAAGACAGTCATCCTATCCCTGGTCCTGGCCAAATTGAGACTTCCACTTTTCTTCCAGCCAGTAGCAAAGCCTCTGGCTTCCAAATCTTGTATTAGCTCCATAGTAGTCTGACACATTCTCACCTGGGCGAGTGTTGGCTTGAATACTCCAACTAAACCTGAAGAGTGCCATGATGGACCTCCTCCAAGCCTAAAAAATAAAGAACAAACTATTTTTCAAACATCAAAATCCACCACGGAACAGCCTACCAGCAGCTTGGGCTAACCTAACAGCGTTTTGCTGCTAGCAATAATTCTGATAGCTTGGGAAATCAAAAAAATGGGGGCAGAGCCAATGAGCGATTGAGATATTGACATCTAGGTGGTCAGGCCAACTATTAAAAAAGAAATGTCACTGTTCGTGGATGTGCCCCCGCTAGAAATAGGCCTAGTGGATTTATTTTTCCCTCATATAGGTTGTCCAACCTGAGCTCTTAGAATTAACCTTTTTGTAATCCTACTATAGTAATAGCTAACACAGGGTTGACACGCTGACAACTTCCATTTTACATTTTCAGCCATTTTACATGGTCTGGACTACTGACGGGGACCACTTCAAATGAGTAGCTACCCATTTACTTCACAATGGCTAGTAAACACTGGACAAGGATCCCCGATCAAAGTTAGTCTTGTTATGTTATGTTTTATTAAAAAATACTTTAATTCATTAAAGTTGTTAAAGAAGTTTCACTTCAAAAAGGTTTTATATTGTAAACAACTGATCTAATGAAGAATTGAAGTGAAAATTGTTTGTGTTTTATCCTAACGTAAAGCAAAAGTACACCAAGAATAGAAGACAAATGAAAAACAACAAATTATAATATTTATAAGCGAGATCTACAAAAAAAAGTACAGAAATCTTCACAAGTATGCACATTATTATCAGAAGATTTTAGAATTCAGAATTTTACTGGCAATCAGAATGTAATCTAAATTTGAAATTCTCGGTTGAAGGCCATTTAAAATAATTCAAGTTTGTTTTTTGTAAAGTCAGCCAATAGAAAAAGATGAGGCTATCTCAGTCAATATAAATAAAAGAACAACTGCCTCAGACAGAGTAAACAATATACTTAATGCATTAAACAGAGCAAGACAGGCAACACACTGCATTAGTCACTTGACAGTTTTGCCAGACTGAAATTTGCTAACAAGTTTGTCCTTGCTTGGCAATTGGCCAATAGAGGAGGCGTTCTTATTTATCAAGACATATTTTTTCCTTCAAAATAAAGTCTTAAGTGCTGATTTTTAATAAAAATTGATTACACATACTCTTAAAATAACTAAATAATAGAAAATAAAGAAGAAAAATAAAATAAACCAAGGGTGATGCTAGTGAATGTAAACATCTTTACTCTATTTTTAATTCTATAGTGTAGGTTTCTGTGGCTGGAGCCTAATAAATCTAGGTCTTCCGGAAGATACCAGGATTCACTAAATCTCTGATGCAGTCTCCTTAGAAAGATCTAGACTTAAAGTATGAGGGCGGATTTAAACTTCTATCTTAACTCCTACGGTGTCAGCCAGCTAAGCAAAAGTAGGTAAAGAGACAGTCCAGTCACTAAAATTGAAAATCAAATGGAATAAAATGGTTGGTTTTCTAAACAACTGATAGACAAAGGAAAATCCCCCATTTTATAAAAGCGTTAATCTCCCTTTGGGTTGAACTACCGAATACGGTACCATTGATTTTCCTTTGACCATAAGTTATTTAGACAAAGGAATATTATCTCAACAGTGTATAGAAATGATAATATCCCTGATACGCAAATGCGATACATAAATGAGATTCAAAAAGTATTAAGATTCAGACCCTTGGAGGCTTCTACCCTCCCCCTCAGAACTGTTCCTACCCATCTCCTCTTGGACCTCCATCCCTGTAGTCATGAGCCCGTACAGCTCAATGTGACATCAGCTGCTTCATTCTAAATAGAATTAAATTAGCTGATTATCCCTAGCTGCTGAATTTGAGAATCTTATGTGATCAACTACAGGAATCATAGTCTGCTGCTGGTGACACTTGCCTCTTTGTTTAGCTTGGATTTTTCATCCGTGAATCAAATTCCGGAATCTTTAGGGTGAATGGGGCCTTAATCTAATAATAGGTAACAGGCAGAGATGCTGTATTCTGTAGTTTTACTCCCTTATACCTTAACAGTTTATTAAACTAGCCCAGCAAGTGGGCTAGATAAGGGGGGGGGGGGGAGGTTGTCAAATTGAGATCTAGCGATATTTGCAGTGGCACTGAAACCATTTCTAATAAATTTATCATCAAATCCCCTCTGCCACCAACTAAGAATAATCTATAGTAGGATGCCAACCGCCTTTACTATATAAGCCACTGTCTCTTCTCTTCTTAAGGAAAGAAGGTTGTAAATTATTAGGTTCTATAGAGAAGACTATGCAATTTTTGTGATTTTAAATTGAAAGAGAACCAATCTTTCTATGTAATGAAATTTGAAAACGTCTGTGATCTAGTACATACAAATAATGCAGCTAAGGTGTGATTAATTACTCAAATGGGAAGTTGATAGACTGTTAAAGACTAAACGATTGTATATTAATGATGTATAACTCACCTGGATTGTTCTAAGATAATTGTTTCTGGTCCCCAGCCCAACTCGGCTAGATAATAGGCGACGGATGCACCGATAACTCCTCCACCACAGATAACCACTTTGGCTTCATTAGGCAGGGGCTCGGAATCGTTTAAAGAAAAATCAAATGAATCCGAAAATTTCGCTACGGAGTTGTACAGAGGTCGAAACAAACTAGACGTGTTGCATTTAGACAAAACACTAAAGAGCATCTCTATAATAATTGAACCAAATTATAACTATAAACCCGGTGTTTACAAAGAAAAAAATAAATAGTTAAATTATACAATCATAATAAAAACAAGTGACGATAAGAGTCCACATACAAATAAAATTGCACAAATCTCATCCGACTATTATTAGATCTTGTACAATTATTCTATCTACGAAAACCTTACAATAATAAAACTTAGATAAACACAAATGTGTAATTTTAGTATGAGCTGACATTGGAAAACAAAACGGACAACCTTGAATTGAAATAATTCTTTCAGACAAGACGATAATATGAAACCTCTTTCAAAAAACGAAAAAGACACATGATATAAAATGATTTACTGCGTAGATTTATCACACGTAAACAATCGAAAATATTTTAAAAATACGGACTTATAAAGTAGGGTAACTGAATTACCAAGTTATAAGATAGATAAATCGAATAAATAGGACACGAAAAATGTATTTCTTAAAAACTATAATTAAGGTAACTAGAATAGATAACAAGAGAAATTTTTGAAATTCCCTCTTTTTATTTTTTTTTTGTTGGGACCACGCGCATGCTCGAAAGATAAAGGCGGAAACTATAAATATAAATGAATAATTCCCTAATTAACTTCCACAATGTAGAAACTTTTTATATTATATCTTTTTATGGTCATTATTTTTGGATTAAAAGAAGTTTGGAATTTTAACCTAATTTTGTTTTAGATTCTGCAGAAATGCTTTTAACATAAACGCTATTGCTTGAGCAAGTTTTAAAATAATATTTTGTTGAAATAAGTATTTTTTTAATGACTCAAGCAATTCATGATTATTACTGTTCGCAAAGAAAAATGTTTAATGTTATACAAAACCTGTAAATGGATATAACTTCACCTTACGAAAAAAACATTTTGTATTCATTTGTAGTAATATTTGTCCTCTTTTAGTTTGCCATTAGTGTTTATTTATTGAAATAGGTTTTTAAATCTAGCCAGTTCAGAGTTCTGTTTTTACTTTCTTATATAAAGAGAAAGCATTTTGATGGAAGGGGACCTCAACCCTGAGTCCAAAAACGTGATTTTTAAAAAATGTCTATCTATCGTCTGTCTGTACAGCCACATGGAGCCTAAACTACTAAGCCAATTTTGACTTAATTTGGCATACATGTTCAGAAAAATTAAACCTCAAGGCGAAACCAAGAAGTAAATTTTTGCTCCAAATTTGCGAGGGCGCTACCTCCAAAAACTCTGGAAAAACGAGAAAGAAATATATTTCTCGAAAACGGTTTCGACGATTTTTATTAAAAAATTATAAAATTTAGTCCATTTAAATACGAATCTAGCGATATAAGCCTTAAATCTAGTTCCTGAGAAAATAGCTCTTAAGAAAAAAAGCTAAAGGCGGACGGAGATAGACCGGGTTCGATTCCTCGCCAAGGAGAAGTTATTATTATGATTAATTTTAGTATAATGTTCAATAATAATAAAGTGTACTTACGAAATTTGAAAACTAATAAATGGAAGGCACTGGGCTAAGTAATTATGTTGTCTCAGACCAATTTTTTTTTATTAATTGTATACTAAACAACCTGAGGAGAAAAAAAAATGTTAATTTTAACAAATATGAAAAAACTAACAGTCTTCACTGAAATTTTATTACCGTTAAAGAAAATGTATGAAAGAAAATGTTTAAAAAACTTTTTAATGTGATTAGGTAGAAAAACAAGGTTTTTACTTTGGTCTTTTAAGTCAAATCTCCCTGTTTTCATAAACATATTATTTTGGGTAAATTGAAAGCATAAACCCACCCTTTAGCTCTACCGCCTTGAGGTTAGAAAAAACAGTAAAATTAAAATGTTATTAGTTCTAAGCAAGATATCAAAATCCTAAGTACAGGCTTCATTCCAAATTTTAATTCTGCACAATTTGAGCCCTATTTCAACTTCCTATGATAAATAGTACAGGCGCCATTTCAATACAACAATAAAACTCGTACTGAGTATTGAAATAGTTGCAGTATTTATTGTAGTAGGGAGTTGAAATAGGGCTCAAATCGTGCAGAATTAAAATTAGGAATGAAGCCTGTAATTTGATATCTTGCTTAGAACCAATAACATTTTCATTTTAATGATTTTTCTAACCTCAAAGGGCGGTAGAGCCTTAAAGAGCAGTGAGAAGTAAACAACATGTGAATTTACCCTTTCACAACCCACACTGCACCACCCCAATCTCTTTCTTTGTTTAGAACATTATAGAATTGTTTCGAACTCGACTTTCCCATTTTTCTTCTCATTTTTACTTGTGTTTAGACAAAACTTATTTAGGGTCCATAAGCAAACCGTTAAATATACTCAGGTTATCATTGGTTGTCTCTTCATTTTCCAACGCTGTCTAAACTCAATTCTAGTGTCATTCAGTATAATTAGCCCCACATGAGAGCCAATAACGGCAGATCAGATGTGTATAATTTAACGATCAAAATAGTTTTGAATTCTTAATTGTCATTTATATTTTATGATTAAAATAAACATACATAAACAAATTACAAAAAAGTTAAATAGCACAAGGCTTAAAGTAAGAAATTTTTATCAGATATTGAATAAAGGGTTATATATGAAAAAATGTGTACGCAGTGTCCCAGAACAAATAATTTATTTACTTTATATTATTTTTACATAGGTTTTTTTAGTCATTGACGTTGTTATTATTTGCTGGTTTATTCAATTGGTTATTTATAAATCATTTTTATTTTATTTGAAATAATTTATTATTTTATATAAATATTTATTTTACATATTGTATACCTCCAACAATATAAAAAAAAATAGCAAATTATTAGAATTACAAAAAACATGGTGTAATCAAAAAGCATAAACTAATAATAATAGACAATGCACCATTTGTTTACATAAGCAATTAAAAGAAGTGAAACATTAAAATTAAACCAACAATATAAGCAAATCTACAGAAGAGGTTTATTAAGTCAAAATACCTCCCAGTCTAATAAACTGTTAAAAGACAAAGGTATGTTAACTATACAGTGTGGATGATGTCTCTTAGTCTAAAAGTTTTTAAGACAAAGAAATATAATCTCTACAGTGAATAATAGTGATCATATTTGATGAAAGTCCTCTGTTATTCACATAAAATAACTTTAAGAGAAAATTTGCTCTTAAAGAAAACAAATTTATAAAATATAATTTAAAATTTAAATGAACAATAAATAAGTCGCAAAATTATTTTTTACAAAAAATCTAATTATTTATAATCTAAGTTTGGAAATTTAAATCAATAATAAAGTATTAAAAAGAAGGGAGATAACAAATTTACCATGGCGTTAAGAATTGAATAAAATATTATATATTTCAACGGAGAGATGAAAAATCACTCTCTGGTACATAGCTGCTGCTCTTTGGTTAAAACAGTAGGGTGTTTCAAAACCAGGTGCAATATGAATTTTACATGTCTTTCTCCCATCTTTTCTAAAAATTATTATAGGAATAAATAATATACAATTTAAGATTAAATATCAAGGTATACAAAATATGTAAAATAAACATTGTACAAGAAACTAGAAAAAAATGTAATTAACACAGTGTTAACTTCTTATTTTATTTTAATATTCGATGTGTACTTTATTTTTTATGTAGATGTTAGTTGCAAACAAGGATACATTTAATTTGTTTGAAAAAAAGGAGTAACAATTTTGTTAAATACTGCTAACTTAGACGTTGTTTGTGTACTTTTAATTTAAAAATAATAAAAGATTATTTTGTTTGAATTTAGGGCAAAATAAATGGTTGATTGTGTCAGATGTGATATTTGGTAAACAAGTCTTAAGTCTTTGGTAAAGGAGAATATTATAATATAGCACAGGTTTCAGTTGCAAGAGTCTAATAAGACCTTACGGAGGAGAATACGTCAAATATTTTATAACTCCTGATGTTTCAAATCTAGCTGCAATCAAAATCAGTTGCAAATTACTCTCATCGTGATCAGTCCATTTAATGATCCCTGGAATGAATTTTTAATGGAGGTATTCACAAAATCTCTGATGCTGCCACCTCCAGAGGGTCTAGATTCATTATTAGAATAACTTTGGCTGCGGAAACCTAGGCTATAAAACCTACATATCAGTCTTAATACAACATATTCTAGGGTTTTCTTTAATGACCAAATTTTGATAGGTAGAAAGTCAAACATTTTATGTCCACTTGTAGAAGCATCTTTGAGTCAACGCCACAATGCTTAAAAACTCCTGAAGATGCTTCATAGAAGTGGAAGATAGACTCAAAAGAATCCTATTCCTTCTTAATTTAACAATACACAAGGACCCAGGGCTGATCAGATTTCCGTTTTACAACCATCACATCGTAGGGATTTCATCTTAACTTTGAAGTTGTGTGAATATTTTCTTTGGCCTTCGCAATAATGCACTCGAAGCCAAGAATAGAAGTTCTCATTTTAGTATGTGCAGCCTGAATACAATGTATTTCTTAGCCCCAGGACATTCTGCAATATCCTAATCACGTTCATTCATAATAAAAACTACACATGATGTAAATTAAAATTTGAAATAGAAGAAGAAGCAAAAAAAAATTAACAAATTTGTTGTCTCCTTTAACTAAGTAAGTAAGAATAATATTGATAATATTAATATTCCAATATTGAAAAATCAAAAAATAATGTAGTCTACCAGAAGAACTATTTAAATTAAATAAAAAGTATCACATCATACAAACCGAATAAAATTTTAGCCAGGGACTATTTAAGAAGCAAAAAAAGGATACACTATTAAAGTTAGCTTCATTTTAATTTTGACATAAAAAAAGTTGAAATTGACTAGAGTAGAAAAAAAGTTGACTATTTACAATTTTCTAACAAAATTGGCGGGAAAAAACAACTACAATTTTATAATCAGTTATAATAATCTTAAAAATAATATACAAAGAAAAATAATTAAAAGAAATTATGTAATTTGATTTTTCACCAAAGAAATGTTTAAATTTCTACATTAAGCAGAGATTATAAAAAGAAGCTTGGTTCATAAATTGGTGTTTTTTTTTGTTTATTTGATACTTATAATTTAAATGAATAAAATAAATTATATTGTTTGAAGAATGTAGGCATCTGTAGTTTAAAAGTTTTAGATAGCTTTGTGATAAATTGAGGTTTCTTTAGGAGTGTTCTCCAGCATTTCACCTGCTATTTACTTTATAGAGGTGTAGTTCAATAATGCTATTAACTTCCTAGAATGATGGCTAAGATCCATAAAGTTAGAAGTATATTAAAAACAATATTAGACGTCACAAAAACCAATTTCAGGTAATTTATAGACTTTACAGGACAAAATTTAATGTCTATTAGTATTCTTTATGTTTTACATTCTATACAGGACCTGGTAAAGCATTTGAGGACCTCATTTTCTTGTTTAACTACAAGCTCAGAGTGAGTCAGCGTTGAAAAGAAAACCTATAATAACCACAAAATGTATGATTAATCCACATATCAGAAGCCTACACATAATTTTAACAAAACTGTCAGAAAAAAAAATAAAAAAAATATGTAGTCCGAATCATTGTTATTTAAAGAGATTGAGTGAGAGAAAGGTGTTGTTTGGCATTTTTTTTACATTTTAATGTACAAAACATTTAGAAGTGTTTGATATTAATGCATAGTTAGTAGTGGAATCGTTAAGACAACCAGCATTTCTTATAGGAACTAACTTATAGCAGAAATGCTCTACTTTTCATGGTGGAAATGCCAGGGGAAGAACTTTAAAGACAAATTAGTGGAAATAAAAAAGTAGAGGAAGTTCCCTTACCTTTTAAAATGGCCCCCAGCACAATTCCAGAGAGAGAGGAATTATTTTCTTGAGGTACTACTTGGCAGAGCGAAGCCTAGAAACGCTACTTTAGCAACCTTCTCACTTTCATAAGTTATCACATAAGTGTTATCAGCAATAGTTGGTTTTAGCCAAGTGTCAAAGGTAAGGGAACCCCCTCCCCTACAATCTAACACTTGCCCTTTTTGATTTAACAATTCATTTGCATACATATAAATACATTAAATCTATAAAAAGAAGAAAAAAAAGTAAAACAAAAATAAAACCTTATTCATTTTAAGAAAACAAAAAATATAATAAACTTAAGTTCTAATCTAATAAGAAAAAAAAAAAAATCAAAAAGTTTTAGGTGTAAGCAAAGATAATATATAAATATTTTACATTAATAATTGTAGGATAATTTCAAACAATTTTTTTTTATTTCCTTATTTTTTTAATAATTAAAATAGTAGATTTGTTTTTTTAAATATAAACTTTTCTTATTATTATACAAACAAAATACATTTTTTTAATCTTAAACATTTTCTAAACAAAAAAAAAGAAAGCTATTCAATAAAATATTAAATATATGAAGAAAACTTAATAAACAAGACATTTAAAAGAAAATTAAATAACAATAATTGGAATGAGATAAAAATTTGTAAAAAAAATTAAACAATCCATTTAATTAAAAAATTTAACGAGCTTTGTTTATTTACTTTTTTTTAGAGACAACAGGCAATTAGGGGCCTGAACCTGCTCTATGGCTATTTACTATTATTTAAGGAGGTAATAATAATAACCAAATAAGGTAATATTATGGTTACTAACCAAAATAAAGTTGCCTCAGCTCAGTTTACCTCTAAAACAACTGAAGTTGTTTATGAAAGCCAATGGTTGTTTAGGATGGTCATTCCGAGGGCACTGGTTATATCTCAGTCAACCTGGTTAGTGATTCTGAACCCAACCTGGTCAAGGTATAGATCCTGATGCCATAACTATAAAAAGGGGAAAATACATCTCAAAAACTTTGCATTGTGGGTCTAGTTTCTAGCCAAAAATGAAGTAGTTTAAAAGAGTGTCACAAACCCATTAAAAAACCAAGATTTTTTAACCTGGGTTTTTAGATCTATACCTTGACTTGCAGCCTTATACTGTTACTCTATCATTCCAAATTGGGATAGTATCTTGTAAATGTCAATTTAAACAGGTATATAATACTGTTTTTTATCATTCTGAACTGATATACTATTCAAAGTTCAAAGGCTTCTGTAGTAGTAATTAAAATTAAGTTCTAGGTCTTCCAAAGGCAATCGGTTCTCGAAGGGGGTTCATCCTGACATTTTGCTCTTAATACTAGACACTTCTTCAGGGGTATTCATATTTATGGTTTCACTAGTGTTCACAGTTTTGAACTGAGGCAGTTAGTTTACACTAGGGTCACCATGAACACCCCTGAAGATGCTATTAAGAGCTGAAACACACAACCTTCAAGATGAGGTTGCCACCAGAAGACCTAGAACTGGTATACTATTTCACTGTTTACTCCTCAGCAATAACACAAGGCTGAGATAAAGTATAAATGAGAATTATTCTAACAGGGGATTACATAAGATCACAACACATGTAATTATTCTTAGCACAAAAATAAATGTTTACAATCAAGACCCTAACTTTTATGTCTCAAACATACCAATGATATGAAATTATTTAAAAAAGGGGGGGATTATCCACTATAATATAATTTTTATTTGCTTTACACCATGTGAAATTATCATTATCACATAAAAAAAACAAGATAACTAAGTCCCATTATGGAATGATAATTACTACTTTATTAACATATACATATATATGCTTTATTTATTTAAAAAAAAAAAAAAAAAAAAACTACACTAAGTTATTCAAATGAAATGCAAGCTTAGAGTTCATAGAACAAATAGAAAAATAAATTATATTTCTTAATGTTCTTTTTTGTAATTTAATAAGAATAGTATCTGTGTTAAAAATGGCGTAATATTGAGATGTTTTGCAAAAATAAAAAAAATCTGTCGTTAATAATTGGTTAAAACAATACTACATAAAGAAGAAAGAGATTTGTAGTTCAATAACCAGCAGAGGGGGTAATTTGAATCGGTCTACCATTCTTCTTTAACAATTCTGCAGTACCCCATCAGTAGTTTAGAGTTCAAAGTGTTGAAGTTTAGTTTAGAAACTCCCTTAGCCATGCATTAGATTTAAACATAGGGATACCATAGAGTATTGTTATCATATTCCCTGCGACCATATCTCTTTAATAGTTTAGGCTTTAAACCCATTACAGGGTTTAAAGGGTACATTTAATGTAAGAACCAGTTTCAACAAAGGGATTCACAAAATCTCAGACCCCCATTGAGAAATATCAAGATTTTTAAAAAATTAATTTTAAAAATATTTCTACCTTATCAGGTTAAATCCCCAGTGAGTCGATATATAACGTAAAGCTAAAAGTCTAAATAGATATCAAACCACTTAGAAACGAACTTGTTAAACCCAACCTTTCTTTTAATTTTTTAGTTGACAGTAAATAAAACGTAAGCCTAATATAAAAGAGGGTCTTATTTATCATAAATATTTGAAGTTTGTTGACTACATTATTTTGAGAAATACAAGTTAATAATAATTCTCACGATTACTGCAAAATATTTAATTCTAATTATGTTTTTATGGCCATTTTACAGATAAGGTCTTTCATATAAAAAAAAAAATATTTGTAATTTTTTGCAAAATCTAAAGACTCAATAATTTATTTTAAATTAAATTTCAATGCATTATTCTTTTTTTTAAATTTCTTACAAAAAATGTAAATATATTAAAAATGTATTATTCTAAAAATCGGTAAATTAAAAATATTATGTCTATTTATAATGCCATATTAGTTTATGTATCTAAACGCAGTTTTGTTTTTTATTTGCTTTAATAATTATTATAAAGGGCACTTATATAAAAGACTTTTTTATTAAATATTCTTATCAATTGTTAACATTTCATTCTTATCAGTAAAACATTATTAAAATTAAATAAATAATTAAAACTAATACAGCAGAGCGTTAATTATCCTGACGTTATCCAGATCCATTTGTACATATTCAAAAAAAATGTAAATGAAAATAGTTATTGCTTTTTCAATTTAATAATTAAATTGACAGTAAAAAGTTTAAATCAATGGTGAAAATGAAATATTTTTTAATCTTCAGATATTTATGCAAAAAAAAAAAAAATAATAATAATGTAGATTTCGATTTTTTTTTTTTTTTTTTAATCTGGATTGATTACTTATCAAAATTTTGACTGACAATCAATAGTTTGAATAATAGCTGCTTTACTGTAATAAATATTAATAATAATACTAATAATAATTTGCAAATAAATAAAAAAATAAAAAATATTGCATTTTATTATTTTCTTTTTTTAAATTGTCTTTTTGTGGTATGTAACTTAAATTAGTAAATAAAGAGGTAATAAAAAAAAAATATATATTTTAAAAAAAGACTACTCAATTTTCTGATTTTAAAGAGTAAAAAAAGCTGTTTCTGTAATTGCTGAAATTACAGGAGAGCTGTTTAACTCGAATTATTGCTGCAAGCTAATTAATCTATGAGCTACAGTATTAAGAATAGAGATATTGCAAGAATAAAAAATGAGCTACAGAATTAAGAATAGATAATAAAAGAAAAAATAAATCACTAAATTACTATTAAGATCACACAATATATATATATTTTTTTAAGGTATTTTAATTGGTGTGTCATTATAATTTGGAGTTTGTTTAGTAATAGAAGTCTGAATTTTTTATATTTAATGTTTGAAATAAAAATAAACAATACAAAAAAAAAACTTTTTCTGCAGAATAAAAAAATACAAGATTTTAAAGTCGTATTGAGGTAACACTTAAAAAGAAAAAGAAATAATAATAAGTAATAAAAAAGAAGAATAAATAATAATAAATATGGAAAATAGAAATGTTATAATACATAAACAGCCATGAGACCCCTTTATACCATCACCTTCCCTCGCCTTCGTAAGAAAACCTTTAGAATTTGACTGAGATAAAAAAATCAAAATAAATAAAGCAAATATAAAAAAAGGAATATTACCTGAATTTAAATTTTAGCTTTATTAATTAAAAAATAATTAAAATCAACAAGGTAATACAATTATAATTTCAATATACATTTTAAAAATAAATATAGATTATATTATTATAGAATAATAATAGAATAAAACCAATAATAATAATTGATGTGAGAAACACTTATTGTAAAGAGATCATATTTTTTAATTTAATTTCAGTGAAAAAAAATAATTAAATATTAATTCCTATTAAAAAATACTATAGTCATAAAAGCCTTTTCTAATTTCTAGGGTGGCAATAGATTTTTAGTTTATTTTTAAAAAATTGAAAATAATAAAATATTTATTTTTAAAAAATTTACTTTTATAACTATAGAAACATTAGCCAAGTCTAATATTAGGAGAGTTTTAGGTCTATATATAGGGAGGATTAGGGGGGAAATGGGGAGGGTATTTCACTGAAGTCTGTATTTATTGCGCAGTGTTGCTCTTTTTTTTATTATTTATATTTTTTAATCGTATTCATGACTGTTCTCTCGTTTCGATGGGAGCAATGCTTCTTTATCTTCTTCGTTGCGATCGGCGACGGTGCGGGAAAGTTTAGTTAGACCTTCTGTTAGTCCACACTGACTTACACTGTAAACATTAAATCAGGGATGAGAACATATTCCTCTGCATATAAAAAACAACAACAACAATAACAAATACTGCATAAAGACTGTCAGCAACATCTTTGTTTAAGGTAAGAAGGGGGGGGGGGGGAATCAAAATTCCGCATTTCAAGAAGCAAACAAATCTAAACAATCCAACCATTAGCTGCATTCCTATGCTTGCAGGGTGAGTTATTTGATTTCTTTTTAATTATTTGAGGGCTTTATAAACAACCTTCACATAAAAATATGTTGAACACAATCCTTGCACCAACCTCCACCTTTTGCCTCCTCCAGTGTCCTTAGCTTTAGGGGTTGTTAAAAAGGAGTTTGTTTTAGTTAATTGTAATGTTGATTGTCCAAATGAGGGCACTGAAGTCGGGGGCAAGTGCCTCCGTCTTGTACTCCCATGGCTTGAAATAGTCTGAGTCTAATCTATCATGTGTTTGTTAGTCTACATCGTGTTGCGAAGAATATTACTGAAACATAATCTATCTAATGTCTATAATCTAACACTTGCTACAAATAAAAATGTTTTAAATGAAAATAAGGAAATACAATTGTAGTCCACTCACACTGCCACCGTCCTTGAGTGTGTTTATTAATTTATTATTTAATTAGCCCTATTGAAGACTATCAAGTGTTTATAATCGAACTAGTTTTTTAAGATCAAACAATATCAAAAGCTAAAATTTAACTTATTCAATCACAAATTCCCCATAAAAGAGTTAAATTTAAATGTAAAGTAGTTTGTTTTAAAATATCAAAATAAGACACTTAAAAGTGTACTTACACAATATCCATGTCGTTAGGGTCTTCACACTCATCCATGGTAAGCTGGAAGTATGGATTAGCCGAGGCAGGCCTAAACTTATAGCCAGTCAAAACAAAGAACACATAGGTAACTATCTCTCTAAACATCTCATCCAGCCATTCGTACTGGAACGAAACTGTCATCTGAAACATACAATTTTAAAACTTAAACAAACAAATCATTACACAAAGATGCTGTATTAAACAAAAGCTAATAATAATTCTCTACAATCAAGTTTGATTTTACTTCCATTCATATACTAAAATACTGATTTTTTCAGGAAAATCATAGCAAAGCCGAATAGTTTTTCACATTAGCTTGATACCAAAATCTTAACACAAGCAAATCTAGTTCAAAACCCTAAGAGGTGAGATGTGATTCACTCTGACCTTCACATCGAGTAGATGTCTGAAGTGGATGATCCCTATATCCCATAATGACAAGAAAGAAAGATGATGTGAAAGAAAGATTAACTAAATAATCTTTATTCCTTTTGCTAAATGTAGATTTAGTAAAATAGTAATAAAAAAATGAAAACAAAGACACTCACCTGAAGTAAATAGACAATAATCCGAGTGAAGTAGATATAGCAAACGATCATGATGTAGAAATGTCTAAAGAGTTTTAACTTTCTCAGGTTGATGGCAGCCTTACCATCAGTATGTGAAGCTTCCTGCAGGTGCCTTATTGACCTGTTTATAACAAAAAATAAATTAAAACCACAAGGAAGTAGCTTATTACTATAAAGTGAAGGGAACAGAAGGATTTATTCCGTACCTCAAGGAGGTAGCTTATCCCTATAGAGTCAAGGAAACAGGAGGATTTGTTCCCTCCCTCAAGGAGATAGATCATTTCTATAAAGAGAAGGTAACAGAAGGATCCTTAAGGTAGGGAACTATTCCCTACCTCCAGGAGGTAGCTTATCACTATTAAGTTAAGGAAAGAGATTGATTTAACAATTAATAAAATGCTCACCAAACAACAGGGAATAGGATGGCTCCACAACACAAGAGATCCACATACATGAATATATCTATCCATGCCTTGTGTTCCGCATCACCTTCTTCTGACTCCTCTATGATAATCTGAGCTACGTTTGCAAGAACCTGAACAATATAATAACAAATTATTAACTAAGGCCAAACAAAATACCAAAGAACCCAAAAGTAGAATATTAAGGAATACGAATATAAATATATTAAACAAGCAAGACTTGAGTACGTATCATAATCTGTGGCACAACAGCCTATGGGATGTTATACCAGATAAGCATTTACAGATATTGTATTGCTAGGAGACACAGGGACAGCACTTCAACACTCAATTTGGTTAACAAGAACAGTGGACCCTACTTGTATCTCAGAAGCCACCCATTTACCTCTTGATACTGGGTGGACACCAAAATGAGTGGGTCCCTGGGAAATTGAACACAGCCTTGCAAAAGAAGCAACAAGAGGAAGCTAGATGTGGTACTAGGCGCCTACACTTTAAGGCAAGATGAACATCTAATTTCATGCAACTATTTGACCAAAACCACAAGGGCCTGCTCAGTGAGTTTCATAAAACTAGTTTCTCAGGTAATTTAACTAGTTTTTAACTAGTTTCTTAGGTAATCAGCAAGAAACTAGCAAGGTTTCATAAACCAGTGGTTGGTTAGTATGCTCTGTATTTCTTCAATCATTGTATTTCTATCATTAAGAAACTGGCTGAAATGAGTTTCCTTAATGTTCACGCATGCATGACACTAGTTACTTGAAACTACTGGATATGCACTGAACCACAGCATGTGCAGTTTTCTCAGATGAGCACTAAATTGAGTTTTAATTATTTTTCAAAAAACTGCTAATAATAGAGTAACATTTCATCACTATGTAAGTAAACTTGAGTTACAAATACTATTAAATCTATATTTTCGTGCTTTAAAAGCTAAAATGCCCTACAATTCCTTCTGAGCCTTAGAAAAAGGTTTGTTTTTTTTACCTGTGCGTCTATAACCTAGTAAGTTCAATATTTGGGGATGATCTGTGTCAAAAATAGCATAACTGGACCCTGGACCTCAGTTCATCTTTCTTGAATTGCTAAGTATAAATGTAAAAGAAGGCAAATGAACTTGAAAGATCTCTTTGACCAAATTTTTTATCGGTTAAAAGACAATTTAATTTACAAGAGCTATTTAAGTCAACACAATTTTAAAAATACAATGACAAAATGTAAATAATAATGGAAACACAAAAACAAGGCTGCAAGTTCATAAAACAAAACCCTGTACTTCATACAATGCACATTCAAAATCTAAAAACACTTTATTTCTTTAAAAGTGATACAGAACTGATGCCTTTTCTCTTCTTATTCTAAATTTATTGATTATAATTGCCAATAAGTCTACTTATTACTAAATGTGAAGGGTCGTCAACAAACACAATTCCCAAGGTCAATATGCCAGACTTCATTTAAATAGCCCATTTTATACACACAATCTTTACCAGCACATAATTTTTGTGTCAAAACATTATATGATTTTGCTTGTAGCTGATAATTTCCCTGTGGCAAGAGGAGAACCTGTTAATTGAATTCATTGGCATTTTCCTTTAATAATTAAAGAGATAAATTAAAATCAAGAAGTGTGTTGATATTAGGAAGTAATAAGGTAAAAATATTAACAAATATAAAAAGTTAATTACCTGAAGTGGAATAACTATCATGAAGATTTTTTTATCTTTCTCTGAGAGAAGGTGTTTGATGAATGTCCAGCCTGTACCGATCAGAACAATAGTGATGAATAGCACTGAACCTTTCAACCTGAAACACAAAACATCATCAATTTCAATAAAATCATTAATTTTTTAAGGACATTGGACAAAAATTGTATCTCAGCAACTATAGAATACATTGTAGATAACTATATCCTCTCGTTAAAATTTCAGATGAAAACACTTCATTTTTAGATATTTTGTGTGAACTTTCTAACGTAATTAGATTATCACCAATAATTCATATTAGGAGTTCAAGTTCTTTGCTTAAAGCATTGATTAATCTAGGACGAGTGAATCAATGAAGTTAGTAGGACAAGTTAATAAATGGTAATATAATGTTAGGGCTATAAACAAAATATTTTATAATGTAGGTTTTACTTACTCAAATTGTACTATATTCATAACTCATTAGTTTAGAGCAACTGCTTAACTTATGCGTTGATTACCTTGAATTAAGTTTAGAAGTGTGCTCATGTAGATTTAATCAATTCACTTCTTAGGATTAATCTGGTTAGCAGGGATGTGTTGTAGGGGCTAAAGATGTTATTTTGTTCAGGTATATAGTGCCAGAGGATGTGAATAAGTAAACTTATCAGCCATACATATAAAAATATATAACAGACAAGCAAGTCTGCAAGTGAATTTGAAGTGCGATAAATTTTGAGTTAGGCAGTGTTGCATCTACCACAATAAACAGTTTATGTTGCAAGCCTTTATTTTACTTCAATGATGAAGAGGGATACTACAAGTTCATTTTCAGTTCTGCTTTTGGATTAACACAGTATCAGAAGCAGAATCCTCCACAAGATCTAAACTATTAGTTCTATTTATGAAGTTCTTTCTAGGTATTCCTCCGATGATGACCACGTTATTAAGAGTTCAGTGTTGGAAGCATCTATCTTATAACATGCTGTTATAAGCAAGTAACAACGAAAAACTGTTAATATAACAATGTCAGCAGTTCTTTGACCAGCTAAAAGAAAAAAGAGAGCATTGGTTGTAATTGAAGAGAAGGTCTATTAAATTTCTTCTTACTTACAGATGTGTAATATAGAAGAGAATAGCCCAGGTGGCAATGTGCTCTCCCTTAGTCTGGATGAAATGAAAGTTGATTGAGTGAAGGAGAAGCGACAGAGACTTCAGGTAAACCAGTATCGCCATAAGGTAGTGGATTTTAAACACCGTGTGTCTGAAAAAAAAAAAGAAAAACATAATAAACAATAAATTATTTCAAAATCAAGTTGAATGAAACATGAAGAAATAACAAGAAAATAAAAAGAGAGATACCAGGTTTTCGGGCTAACAATTTTTTATGTGGTTCATCAAGACTATGAATGAATTGAAAACTGAATGAATTGAGGATAGCAAGGATTAGTCAAAAATCAAAATCAAACACCTAGTGGATTTTGTTTCATTCTTCTTTATACCTTGAAATAGGAAATAAACTTTTCTAATCTCTGGTAAACACATATAAGGAAAATTCCTTGTGCATGACTGATGCATCAAATGACTCTCTTAAGTTATTAACTAGTATTTACACATATTGAATTTTTACTGGAATCTCCTTACTCGGAGCCCACTTAATTAATCTCTTCTTAAGCAGTTAGATCTATTAAGGAGATAAAAAAGGAGTAGTGGTTAGGTTCAAACGATGATCCACAAGAATGGATGATAGTTTCATAAGTTTTTTGTTTTAAAGAAAACTAGAAATAAGCAGGTTGAAATATATTAAAAATAAGCATGGGCGCCCATATGAATTTTTGTAGGGGGGGGCCACCGCCACCAGCGAGGGGGAGTGAAGCACCACCAGTGGAGGGGGGGGGGGGACCACCGGTGGAGAGGGGGCACAACCGGGGGAGGGGAACTTCAACGGGGGGGGAGGGGGGGGGGGGTTTGCTCTCCCATTTTTTAAATTTTGTAGATTTTAGCCTATGAATAAACAGGTCAAGTGTGTGCTAGTCAGCACACAGCGAGGGTCCGTAGGCAACCCTGTATAGTTTAAGTAGTAGGTTAACACTATCAGTTTGGTAGGTCAAAATATATTCTTAAAATATCATTTGAATTTGTAAAATTTAATTAAGTGGAGTTTGATTCTTTACTACTGAGCAAAATCGGATACAGCTATAGTTTGCATAAAGTTGTTATGAAAATTAGATAGTGCCAAATGTTAAAAGAAAAATATTTATTTTACGTATCCATATATAGGACAAATTGACAATTTTAATCCAATTTATATCGGTGTAAAAGACGTTAACTTCATTTTTATTTTTTTTTAAATTTATTTTTTCGATATGTTTGGACCAGTTAGGGTGGTGTGATACTAAGTTTGCAGCTTCAAAAAACCTGTGCCAGCTGCGTTATACTTACGTGAAAAACTGAAGAAAATTTAGACTTTTTTCAGTTTTTGCCATACACGTAAACTATGTTTTTTTCGATATTAGTTTGTTATATTATTTTTAAAGTGCAGTAAATTTGCAGCAGCATAAGCCCAACTGTAGCTCTCCACATATAATACATTCCGAGATATGGCACGTCAAAAAAAAAAAAAAAAAAATACAAGGTTCGGGTCGAATATCGGATATCACCGCTGACTACAAGAAACATTGTAGGAAATGAAGCTGTAGTAAATTTAATTGGCTTTTATACAAGCACAAAACGAAGCCCGAAGACAAAATAGTTCTGTTGCAATCGTAAAAGAACAGAAAACGGAAAAATTATTTATTATAAGAAATGAGCCTAAACCACTTCAATAACAAGTTGTGATCATTTGACAACACGTCAAACGGCTTGTTGTGCACTTCAATAGAGCCAGTGCTATTGAAGTGCACAACAAGCCGTTTGACGTGGATTCATTCTCCATATTTTAAAAGTTGTGGATTTCTAAGCAGTCTGACACGGAATTGAATTGCTCAACGGAGAGTAGATGCTTTCAATTATTCAGCTCCATTTCTTATGACTTTTTTCGTTGGTGAGAGGTTTTATGCCAACATAAGCCTGAAGCGAGAGTAATAATATAATGTCAATTTTTTTTGGAAAAAATAGACAATTTTTGAAGTGCCATATCTTGGAAACTATTGGACGTACAGAGTTGCCGATGAACTTGAAGCCAATTAAATTTACTACAACTTCATTCTTACTTCTCTCGTTGGTTAACAGTTTTATGCCAATATTCGCCCCAAATCGAGAGCAATACTTAAAACTTACATTTTGTGAAAAAAAAAATCCAATTTTAAGTGTCATATCTCGGAAACTATTAGACGTACAGAGTTGCGCATAAATTGTTGTAAATGTATTGTACTGTAAAAATAGTAAGAAAAAATAACATCGCAAAAGACACACAGTTTACAAGGTATATTATATAGAAAGAACTGAAAAGATTTTTTCAGTTTTTCACGCAGCTAGCACAAGTTTTTTGAAGCTGCAAATTTCAGATCACAGTAGCCTAACTGGTCCGAACACAAGGGCGGATTCAGCCAATTTTGAAAGGGGTTGGACTTTCTTTTAGGGGGGTCCGGGAAAATTTTTGTAGTTTACATTACTTAAAAACGTATTTTTAGACTATTCCAAGAGCATCTAAAATGTAATTTTATACCAATAAATTGATGATTTTTATTAACTTGACATGAAGACCTGGGTATTTTATTTAAAAAAAAATTATATTTGAATAATATTTTATTATTAAAAGTTGTACACTATATAAATTAATGTTTTATTTTAGTACCAAGTAAAATAAATTGGTACATTTTAAAAATATTTTAGTTACGTGTATTAACAAAAAAATTAAGTACGCCAAATGTTTTGAGTTCAATGGAAATTAGCTAATAGTATTAGGTTAAAAATTAAAATATTAGGGTATTTAAGAGTTCAGTCAATAAGTACAAAAAATATAGTCTTCCTTGCAAAAGGTCGGGTATCTACAATTTTTGGATATGTTGTTAGGGCCAATGCCAAAAGTAAAATTCCAAGGAAGGGGGGAGGGGCTGCAGCCCCCATACTCCCCCCCTTCCTTAATCCATTCTTATGTTAATCTATTCTTATGTTTCTGTTGTTGCAACAGAACTATTGGGCCTACAGACTTCGTTTTGTTCTTAAGAAAAAATTAGTAAATTAAATTTACAATTTACTACAACTTCTTTCCTTGTGCGGTTTTATACCGATTATCGGGCCGAAACGAGAGCAATACTAAAAAATATAATTTTTTGGAAAAACTGACAATTTTTGACTGGTCATAACTCGGAAAATATTATAGATGTGCAGAGCTGCAGTTTGGCTTATGCTGTTGCAAATTTACTGTACTTTAAAAATAGTAACTCTAATAATATCGAAAAACACATATAGTTTACGATTTATACAGGGCCGTACCGAGGCTGTGGCGAAGGTGGCCTCTGCCAAGGGCGCAGGTTTGAGGAGGGCGCAAAATAGAGAAGAGGGGAAAAATAGTACTTATATAACAATGGCAAAATGAAAAATATTGTTAGAAATTAACGTTTTTAGGGTTTCGTTGGTAAAACCAAAAAAAGAAACCCTTATAATCTCGTTCCTCTGTCTGTCTGTCTGTCGATCTGTACGGTTCCAATAAATTTTAAATCAAAAGAGATAAAAACATAAAACTTTTCAGTAATATAGATCGTTTTGAAACGCACACAGGAAAAATATAGCAAACTCAAAATGATCTTTTGTTCAAATCCAATTGGCAAAAAAAAATATATTTTTTTTTAAATTTTGAGTGAAAGGTATTGAAGAGTAGATTACAAAAATATATAACACTTGTGGAAAGTGTTTAATATTTTCCGTGCCATTTTGTCAAAAACATCAAAATTTTGCGTACAACCCCACCTACAACTATATTTCTGCTGTTACTAATAATAATAACAATTTGATCTGATTAACTGGGAATCCAAAATGGCTTATAATTCCTGTCTCGCCTAAAAAAATCATTTTTTTAATAATTTTGAAAGAGGTAGGTACTAAATGAAAGTTATTGATGAGTAGGTTATAAAAAATATTACACTTTTGTAAATTGCATGCCATTTTGTCTATCAAAAATTGCCCCCCCCCCCCCCTTATACTTCATGTTTACAATACCAACGAAACCCTTTTTACGTGAGACTTCACGCACATCCAATTTATTTAGATCAACCATTTAATCTTGAACCGTAAAAAAAGGAGTTATTATAGTGTAGCATGGAGTTAAATTTGAGTTTTTAGTAACTAAAAATGAAACATTTCTTTAAAATTTAAGAGCTAGTATTGCTTAAAAATGTGTTTTACTGACGTTAAAATTTCTTAAATGTCCGGGGGAGTCCCGGACCCCCCCCCCCCCCCGGGGGGGGGGGGGGGGGGGGGTAGAGCGCACTTTTACAGGTTAGCCATGTACGCAGGAGCACCTGGGTACGGCCCTGGATTTATATGGCAACAATTTAAAAAAGTCTGACTATTTTCAGTTTTTCACGTATTATGCTGCCAGCACAAGTTCTTCGAAGCTACAAACTTAGGATCACACTACCCTAACTGGTCCGAACAACATAAAAAAAAAAGTCTGAACTACATTATTATTAATGTCTAATTTGAGTGGCCTAATGTATAATAAAAGAAATCGGTAAACACTGAAAATACTTTAAAAAAAAAATAATATGAAGCATAGGTTCTGAGCTAATTCTGATACAAACTAACCTACATAAATAAAAAAAATTTAGTGTCCGTTATACCAATACGTAAATCTCTTTCTGGGGGGGGGGGGGGGGGCACATTCTAAGTCAGTAAAGATAGGGGGGGGGGGGGATTATTCAGGTGGTAACAAGATAAGGGAACACTTATTCAACAAAGCAGCTGCCCCCCCCCCCATCCTCCAAAAGAATGTACTACTAATAAACAAAAAAAACTCCGTGCCTAAGTAACAACTGTTTTAGAACGTATTCGTTAGAAAATGTTATACTGATGCTTACTGCAGTACAATATCTTACTGTAAGTCATGGGCGTCGTCTGCGGTTAATTATTGCAGGTGGGATTATTGGAGGGGGGGGGGGGGGGGGGGGGGGTCCGGGGGGAAATTTTGAAAATATGACCTTTCAAAAAGCGCTTTTATGCATTTCTGAGGTGAAATTGAATATGAGGTGAATGTAAAAAATCTGTATTAAAAAAAAAAAAAATACGGCGGTATTTTTTTTTACTATTATTTTTTTTACTCTATTCAGGGTCAGGGGGGGGAGGGGCACGTGCCCCCTGTGCCCCCCCTTCCTGCTGGATACGCCACTGACGGTAATATAATTTTTTTTCCTCTTTTCCTGAGAGCCAGGGGGGGGCCATGGCCCCCCCCTGCCCATAGGTATGGGCGCCCATGAAAATAAGTGAAATCAGCATTACCCAAATTCAGGGGTAAATAATAAAATAAGTAAGATTCAAAAATGAGGATTTCTTAAAACTATTTAAATTAAATATTTTTGTTAGTCCATGTTGTTGCTTTGTGTCAATAAAAAAAAAAAAAAAAAAAAAAAAAAAAATATATATATATATATATATATATATATATATATATATATATATATATATATATATATATATATATATATATATATATATATATATATATATATATATATATATAGAGAGAGAGAGAGAGAGAGAGAGAGAGAGAGTATATATATATATATATATATATATATATATATATATATATATATACACACATATGTATATTTTTTAATGCGAAGATAGGAAAAGGTAGAGAATACGAAGCAGTCGGTAAACATGGTTATGGAATTAGGAATGAGCGTGGATCAAGATTGGTGGAATTTGCAGAGGGCAACAATATGTTCATAATGAACACTTTCTTTAAGAAAACGGAGGAGAAAAAGTGGACATGGATCAGCCCGGACTGCCTTACAAAAAATCAAATTGATTTTGTTGTAACTAACATAAAATGTCTAGTTACAGATGTAGAAACGGACTATAGAATCAACATAGGAAGTGACCACAGAGCCCTGAAAATTAAATTAAGCATAAAAAGTAAAAAATACTACCCAAATAGAAGAGAAAAGAACAATGTCAGATATGCCTATTTAGACCACCAACTATATGAAAATCAATTAAAAGAAAAAATTAAAAACATAGACAAAGAACAAGACTTAGAAAATTGTTTAAAAATATTTATGGAAGGAATAAAGGAAACCACAAGCAAAATTAATGAACATCTTGTCGGAGAAAAAAGAAAATTTCCAAAAGAAATATTAAAACTTTTAAAGAAAAGAAAAAACCTTAAAAGAACAAGAAACAACAGCACTGAATTTAATGAGATCTCTAAACTAATAAGGAAAAAAATAAAAGATTGGAGCGACGAAAAGAAAATTAGGAAACTAGAGGATGTTGTCATGAGAGGTGGTGGTCTAAAAAACTACTGGAGGTCCCAAGCAGAAGGGAAAAGTAAAATAATAGGAATGAAAGACAAAAATGGAGTAATGAGAAACGATAAAAGCGAAATTATAAGTATTATTAGTAAATTCTATGAAGATCTCTATGATGACAAGGACGAATTTAAATTAGAAAAAAATAGAAATACTAGTACAATAAGAAATATCGAAGAAGCAGTCCCTGATATTATGAAAGAAGAAATAACATCAGTAGTTCAAAAAATCAAGAGAGGGAAAGCATGCGGTAAAGACGGAATCAGCGGAGAAGAGATTAAAGCAGGCGGAGAAATTGTAGTCACGGCGCTACAGTATATATTCAACCTATGTATGAAACAAAAACAAGTCCCAAAATCATGGTTAGTAGCCCATCTTATGCTGTTGTTCAAAAAAGGGGATAGATATAATATTGAGAATTATAGACCAATCAGTCTTCTTTCAGTTGTATATAAGATACTGATGAGTATTCTATCAAAAAGAATGGATCAAAAATTGGAAATAGAGATGTCAGTGTCGCAAACTGGGTTCAGACGGAACTTTTCCACCCTAGATAACATACTTGTGATAAAACAATTGATGAAAAATGCTCAAGAATATCACTTCCCACTGGTTCTAATTTTTGTAGACTTTGCAAAGGCATTTGACTCGGTGTATAAAAGAAGCATAAAAGAAATGTTTAGAGATATAAATATAGAAAATGAATATAGCGAAATCATTGAATTTGTTTATGAAAATGCATTGTTAGAAATCAGCGTGGAAGATGAATCAAATAACATAAGAGTTAACAGGGGCATCAGACAAGGAGATGTACTATCTGGAAAAGTTTTTATCAATGTGTTGGAGGCAGCCTGCAACCAACTCGAGTGGGAAGGAAAAGGTATAAGAGTGGATGGGAGGTGGCTGAACCTGCTGAAGTTTGCGGACGACTTAGTCGTTATAGCTAAAAATACCATCGAAGCAAGGGAAATGTTGAACGAGCTGCAAGAAAAAACAAAAAATATAGGTCTGAAAATCAATGCTAATAAATGTAAAGCACTGTTCATAAATCCCGAAACAAGAATTAGAGAAAATTCAATTATAGATACGGAGGGAAGAGAATTGGAGATAGTGAACGACTTTATATACTTAGGTGTGCTTTTAAGTAACCAAGATCGGAACCAGGAAAGGGAAGTAAGTCGCAGAATTGCACTCGGGTGGAAGGCTTTCAATAAGTTCAAGCAGCTATTTAAACCAAATGTTCAAAACGAAGCCAAGAAAAAGCTTTGGATGACGTGTGTTCTTCCTGTAATGACTTACGGTGTGGAAACCTGGGTCATAACTGAAAAAATAGTCAGAAAGATGAGGTGCTCGCAGAGGAGGATGGAAAGAGTTATGCTTGGAATAACTTGGAGAGATATGAAGAGAAATACCTGGATTAGGAAAGAATCAGGATTGGAAGATATAGGCAAGGTAATAATGGAACGGAAATGGAACTGGGCTGGACACATCGCGAGAAGCAAAGACGATAGATGGACGAAAATAATTCTTGAATGGTACCCAAGGGAACTTAGAAGATCACGAGGAAGACAACCACAAAGATGGGACGAAGAGATGAGGAAAGTTTGTGGTGGTGCAGCATGGCAAAGAGTGGCTGCGGATAGAATAGAGTGGAGAAGAATGAAGAACGTTTACACCAACGTTTGGCTGTACAAAAATTAAAAATATATATTACAATGTAAAAAAAAAAAATAAAATAAATAAATAAATAAGTAAAAAAAAAGAATAAAAAAAGAAAAAGAAAAAGAAAAAAAAAAAAAAAAATTTAAAAACAAAATAAAAAAAGAAAAGAAGAAAATAACTATCACTGTAACATACACTACTACCACGGCTTAATGCCGATTTGTAACCAAAAACATATTTTTCATTTATATATTTTATGTAAAAAAAAAAGAAGAAGAATGTATATTGTTTTGAGGTTATAATAAATGGTTATTATTATTATTATTATTATAGAGAGAGTATATATATATATATATATATACACATATGTATATTTTTTTTTTTTTTTTTTTAAATCAAATTATAATTATTATTTACTACGGGAAACAGACAGTGAAAAATACACTCCCGCGCCGGGATTGATTTAAATTAAAATTTAAACTTTCCGTAGTATGAAAACTACCAAAAACTTAAAAATTGAATTTAAAATATTTTTGTGGAGAAAATTTAGTGCATTTTTAAAATATCAATGCAGTAAATTATTTCCAATTTTTTTATAGCTATATTTTTCACACATACTTTATTTAACTGATAAAATTCAACAGGTGATCTGGTGCGACACATACTTGCTCTTGGAAAGGATGAAAATCCAGAAGCATCCTGAGAGGAAAAATAGAACAGACATCATGAGATAGAGAGCTGGCAGAGGCATCTCTCCAGCAGATAGATAGTTCTTCATATTCCTCTCTTCAATCTCGATCTAAAAGAATACAAATCTTATTAAGCTATTGTACAATACATATTAATTTTTACAAAGCCGAGAAGGCGAATACAGGGTTGTTCCCCTGAGGGAGGGGGACCGCCAAGCTCTTGAGAATTCTGGTTTTTATACATTTATTCCTTGCAACACTCAAATATCAATATTTAAACAACTTGGTGAATTTGGCAGTGAGAGGGCCCCTAACTTGTCTTTGGCCTGGCCTGGGTGAATAGGTAGTAAAAAGAATGATAGTACACAGTCAAAACTATATAAGCTTAAGTGGAAGGGAGACTAACTTTACTTAGCATCAATTATTATTTGAGATTAGATACATTTTTTTGAGTTATTTTCTAAATGGTGTTAGGACATCCAAAAGGGGAAAAACACTTTATTCATAATAAAAAGAACACTGTATATACACAAAATAGCAATGATTAAATAATATTCATCAACTATTAAGAAAAATAGTCTGTAACTTTATAATTTTAATTTTTCTTTTAATTATCTTTTAGTAATATAGTTGTGGGAGACTAGAGGATGCCAGGTGCAGCCTAAGTATAGGTAAACAAATAGAAACATATCAGATTAAACAAAGACAACTAGTTGCAATAAACAGGTTTGGTTTTTTGTTAACATGAATATTTTACTAATAAATTATAATTATAAAAGTACTGTTTTCTACTAAATATCAGATACTATTAATTGGGAGTAGCCTATTGTCCCTTCAGGCAGAGAAAACTCATTCTCCAGTGAAGCTAAATTGATAGAGCATAGTGCATGAAATCCAAAGGTCTGTGGTACAAATACCAGTGCAGGAGTGTATTTTTCACAGTTCTGTCTCCCTTCTATAATAAAATATTACTTTCCACAGGAACTAAATATTCTAGTATAAATTTACTTTTATTAAAATGAACAATCAATCACTTAAGAGGAGCGATTAGACGATCCGTTCCCTGCCATCTGGTCCTGACCCCACTCCGAGTTTCCCTGACTGTGGTCACCACACCACTTGACAGGGCATTGCATTTTTATGGCCTGGCCCGGTTTTATCCAGTCAGCTTTTCCCTAAACCCTTGAGTACTGAGTGATATATTGTAAGGCAATTGTACAACCCTGTGTTATTAAACTGGAATGTCCCACCCTAGCCTGAATCCTTTTCTATCTTACACACTAAATTTAGCACACTTTTTTATAAGTAAGAACATTTATCAATACATAAAGAACGTGTAGAGGACGTAAAGATCATGTATAAATATGTAATGAATTAAAAAACTAAATAATATATACGATAACTAAACAAGTAACAAAAGAAGTAAGCCAGGTCGGGTCACCTATACTTTCTTTACCATCTGAAACTCACACTTGATCTACTCACCCGAGTAGAGACCCCTTCATTGAATGTTCGTAATGCCCCAGAGAGAAAGCCCTAGATATACTTACGTAAATTTACACTAACAGTACAGAGCCACCAAACAAGAAAAATCTGTTTACATAAATTTACGTCAGTAGGAATTAAAGGGAGGAGACAGGGAAATCAGGTCCAATGAAGAGGATTACATTGTTGGTTCACAGGGTGAAGTGGTGGGGCCAAGAGTTACCCAACTTTTTTACCCTAAGTATGAGATTTTCATCTGACTTTCCCCAGTCTGGTTTCTTCTATAAAATGTGACCAGGAACATAGTTAACATGGAGTGGCCCCAACTTAGGGAGACCAGATCAGATCATCTAATCACCCCTTTAGTGTCGCTACCTGATATACTCACTTTATTTATTTATTTAAATAACAGTATATTTGATTAAAAATCAGTGATGATAACAAGAATATAAGTTTTATAATAATAATTAACTAAAACAAGAAAGAATTTTAGAATCTATATTAAAGAAACTTGGTTAAACTTACTGAAAATTCAACAGCTACTTTTGAATTCTGGTAGTTTGGGCAGTTGTGAAAGTATAAACTGTAGAGGCCTTGCTCCTTCTCAGTAGCGACATATATGGCAAACTGAAATAAATAAAATAAGATAAATTAAGAATCAAATACTTGAAATGAAAAATAAAGGTAGTAAAAACAAGTTCTCTTAAATTAAATAAATGCTTCTTAGATAATTTAGCCAAGATCTATTAGAGATTTTGTGAATCCCAATATATGTATTTTTTGTTTTGTTTAGTTTCATGTTAAAAATCAAACTTGGAAATAAATTATTTAGCAAGTTTAAACCTAAATTAAATAGATTAAAAATGTTGAGAGTTATCACTATGATTTTTAAAGCTTATAGATAATAAAGAGTTTCTTACACTAGCGTTATAGTAGCCAGGCTTAGTTTCATTAAGAGGCAAAGCAGTTGTGAAGATATTCTCCTTCGGTTCTGAAATGTAAAAAAAAAAATACATATATATAATTTTTTTTTGTAGGAAACTACCCAATCAACTCAGCGCCTTACCTTAATTTTATGTTTATTATCATTTTTTACCGATCCCTTGTAATGAGTACCTTATATTTTTAAACATAAAATTGATTAATAGTAGGTAATGCGGTGGTGGAGACAGATATATTAAATATATTCAGATTTATTGAATAGACTCACCTGGACTAGCGGCCTGAAGATGTCTGCTCCGGAAGAGCGCCTTATCACTGAAGGAGCCTCTCTTCTCCCTGATGTTCAATGGTAACTGGCTTGCATCATTACCAATAAGAAGCGATCCCATATCCTTATTCCTCGTAACTTTCATTCTAAAACAACAAAATAAATCAAGTATTTGGTAAGTGCCCAATTTATAGAGATTAGGGATGCATATTAAAAGTGACCATAAAGGTATATGTCACTCCTGTTGTACCATTTATGAATCAAGGGCGAGATCACGTGTTTGCGCCACAATCCTCCACCTTGGATTGTGTAGCCATTAAATATATTTATAGGCAACTTATAAGATGAAATTGTGAAGAAATAAAACACAATTGAATATATTGATAAGCCATCAAGTGTTGCTATCAGCTTTCGATAAGAATGCAATAGTGTAATATGTTTTGCCTCGTGGAAGCACCACCGACTATTTACATAGTTTAAGCAACTTTTTGAAGCATTTTTTTTTACTATGCTCCCTCTACCCCTAATAAGCTCTTTGGATCAACTTAGCAACTACAGATCATCTGTTTATTAATTCTTAGCTACGTCTTAAAAGACCCTACACCATATATATATATATATATATATATATATATATATATATATATTTTTTTTTTTTTTTTTTTTTTTTTTTTTTTTTTCAAAAAAAAAGTTATATGTATAAATAAAAATTGTTTTTAAAATTTTCTTACACTTTCTGCTTTCGGTTGATAATAAACTGAAGTGAGAAGGCGCTGTTCGGTCCAGGGTTTTCATTATTCAGAAGACACTGATCCTGATGTGTCTCCAGGTAAGGAGACATTATGTCAGTTAGTGTTCTCTCCAGAGTGAACCCAAACTGAAAAAAAAAAAAAAAATAATAATAATAAAAATAGACTGTCAATTAGTGTGGCACGTAGCTTCCTCGCATCCTATCATGTACTTTATTGTTATATTAGCATTAAAATGATTGTTGTATTATTTATTGTGTAAAAACTATTAATAGTTTCAGCAATCTTTAACACTTCATTGCGGTGTCGCTGTTGGTTTTAGTAAAAAAATGTTTGTCTCATTGAATAGATGAAGTTTGATTTTTTTCCCAACCTAAAATTCCAATTTTAAATTTGAAGTTCACGTTTACGTGAGTGTTGCTTGTGAACGCTTGGATGGATAACGTTGTCCAACGAACTCGTCCTGGGCATTGGTAAAATGAACATGTCTACCAAATTTCATCAAAATCAGTCGACATTTACTCAAGTTATCGTCACACGTTTCATAATTCGCGGGATGTCGGCCACTTTACACATCTACCCGAAGTGATAATCTTACCATCTCTGGAGTTCCAAGAAGATATATCAGCGTTAAGACCTAGGCAGACGAGGAGGAAAGCTAGTAGGGGCCCCCAAGTAATTATTATCATCATAAGTACAGCTAACAACACATAAATGTTTCTCCGTTCTCATGCAGTGTTGCCTAATGAGTTTCATTCAGGGAAATCTAAAACAAATTTCACTAATTCTTGGGGGGGGGGGGGGTCCCAAATGGGTATTTGATGACAAATTTTATGACAATATATAGTTATTTAACCATTTTATTCATATATTTCTTTCAGTTCACTTGTTAGTTTGTTTGTTTAGGGAAATGTTTAGAATCTGCAGTCTCTATAACAAGGAATACAATTAGCTAAAAACTACACAGATGTAATACGGTAGGCTTGCCAATATATATATATATATATATATATTTTTTTTTTTTTATTGTTCCATTTATGGTTGAGTTTTTAATAAAAAGTATAGGAAGGCATTAACTTGCATTTTAAGTTTTACGATTTTGCTAGTATTCATACTACGGAAAGATTAAATTTTAATTTAAATCAAATTATAATTATTATTAACTACGGTACTAATAAGTTAATAATAATTATAATTTGATTTAAATTAAAATTTAATCTTTCCGTAGTATGAATACTAACAAAATTGTAAAATATGAATTTCTAATTGATTGTACTAGGTACAGGTACTAATTGGGTACTTTATAATTATAAGCGTTATTTCTCGGTCTAGTTCTATGTCATTAATGTTGACTTCTAAGACTTGTGGAAAATTGAAAGCTTAAATTCGGGACAAGGTATCATTAACGTCAGAAAAAATCATTCTCCTGCGTAGCTTAGTTGGTAGAGCGCTATACTGGAAATATAGAGGCCCGTGGTTCAAATCCCGGCGCTGGAGTGTATTTTTCTCTGTATGTTTCCCGTAGTTAATAATAATTATAATTTGATTTAAATTTGCATTTTAAGTTAAAATTAAAATTTAGAATTATATCAACATTTGCGTTGAAATACTATAATATTCCAAGGAAGTTAGATAAATTATTGTCAGCTAATTTAAACTGATAACACCAATTTTTGATGATATTACTCACTAGATGTTGGTGCTTCTTACTTGATTTAATCACACTACATATTTATATTAAACTTTCTTCATCTCGCCAATTCTGGAAGGAAACCCAAACATGATACAGAGTAAAACACCATTTGGAATCACTACTATAATGTCTGTATAATAATTAAATCTGTATAATATCTGACCATTCCTTTAAGAGGGGAAGAAGATAAAAAGAAAGGTATGCCGAATAAGATTTGTGTACTTACAAGTCCATTTTCATCAGATGTATCAGCATGGAAGTTGTAGAGTTTTACATCTAAAACTCCACCAGGATAAAATCCGAAAGTACTCAATGTGATGTACTTTCTACTGTCATCCTGTTAACACAACAAAACATTACATACTGTATAATAAAATATTGTATAAGTACATATAGTACAATAACATACACATTAGAACCCCAGAAATCTATAACCCGAAAATCCAAACAAATTTTGATGCAAAAAGGTAAGGAAGAAGAAGATTAAAGACTGTATGAGTAAATGTAGTAATATAAAATTAGTGTAGATTTCTGAGACATATTAATAATACATAATATATGTGCATACGAGTAAATAATTGTTCATGTTTATGTACAAATAAGTTATGTTTTGTGTAGTTCTAGGTAAAGATGAAGAAAAATCTTTCATTTTTGCCAAAAAAATTTGTTGATGAGCTAACTTTTAACTTGTTCTAAATCTCTTTTTTCACAGAAAAACCTGGTATGTCTTGTTTCTGAACATAAGAATATACCTATAAACTATACCAGGGAGAATACTATAAAGTTTAATAGACAATAAAAGCAGAAACCACGATAATTCCAAACAATTCAGAAATCTGAACAGGTCCAGGCTTAATTAGTTCTGATTTCTAGGGTTCTATAGTATTACAATAAAACAGAAAGTGGAAAACTAATAATGTCTCTTAGTAACTAAGAGAATTCATGGTTACTAAGTTCACCACAGTGGTGACAGCAAAATTTATTTTTTTGTAGAAAAACATTTTTATTACAATTAATAAGTATATTTCTCTGCTTCATTACAAACTAAAACCTACATCTAACCCATATCCGATCTGAAGTCTGAAACACATACTAGCTCAAATGAAAACATCATTGGCAGAGTGCCAGTTGGTTTACAGCCCCTCTGGAAACCTCAACCAAAGTTGTGATCTGTCAGATCAAATAACAGTTAATAACTAAAGTAATAACTAGGATATATACACAACTTTTCCTAAGTCAAGCCAGGTATACACAATTAGGCTGGATGGTCAGTATAGACCAAAAAACTATTTATAACTCACCCACATTAGGAAGTTATAAATAGAAATGTTAGCACTCGTTGCCGATATTAGTGCTACCCCACCGTGCAAGAAACCATATATATTCATATACCATATATATTCATATACCAGTCTTCAGACGGACTATAGTTGTTGTGAATCCATCTGAATTTACTCTCATGTACCTTAGATTTTAGTTGTGTTTCTTCCACCTCTTCTTCTAGGATTTACTAATTTACTATCCTATTTCCGCCTATGCTAGACTGAAAGATAATGGCTTATGGCTGTTGGAAGAAACAAATAACTTTATTCAATACACCAGCACATTGGCATGTTGACATGGATGATTCTACACTTCTCCCCCTTCTGTAAGCAAGTGACAATCCAATGTCAACGTATTGTGTTGAATAAAGTTACTAGTGTTACCTCAATGAGTCATAAGCCATTATCTTAGTTGTGGATAAGAAAGAGCCAGTAACCATGGTCAGGGAGTGGCAAGTTTTAATTTAATATAAATTCCCAAAGGACATTTGTATAGACTTAAATAATGAAAAATAAATTAATATAATGAAAGTGTTACTTGTTGTTTAAAAAATACTGGCAAACATGCCTGATTTCATTAATAAAAATTTTCTTTGAACCTGCAACTTGTTAAGATTATAACATTGAAAATGGTCAAGTTTGAAATGTTAAACTATTATTTGAAGTTGACTATTATATTGAGTGGAAAAATAGCCTAACCTACAAAATAAAACTTCATAAAATAAATTTGATAGCTTTATTCCAACATGTTCAAGGATAAATATGCCTAACTAAGATAGGTATATCTTAGGCCTGGTCGAAGTGGTTGTGACTGTAAACAAAACAACCAAAGGTTTACAAGCACTGTAGGTTGTTTAGTTTAAGTTAAGAACCCAGCAGTTACTTCTCGGTTAATGATTCTAAATGCACCCAATATCTCCTAAGAGATAATATGTGCAATCTTGCCAATAAGATTTAGGTAAGATTATACTTAAGGATAAAATATAAGATAATACATTTATTTCTTATCTTATAATGCATAAATAGTACAATCTAAAACTTGATTTAGGAAGAGAATAAAATAGTAAATACTGTGTCATGTAAAACCAATATAAGACGTAAGCAATACAACCAGATATCTTAATTTGGCTAGTGAACTAGCTATATCAAATAAAACTGACACATTCTAAAATATAAATGGAACATTATTAGGTTTAAATTGTTGTGGGTAAGGAACAATATGATAAAAATTAAAAAAAAAATTTATGAAAAATTTTATGATAAAATTTTTTATTGATAAAAATTATTAACGCCAATATGAAGTCCTAATAGTTACTCTTAAGAAACTATTAGGACTTTTTGTGGTCTAATAAAGTACAATCTGTAACTTGATTTGGGTAAATCAAAAGATGATATAATGAGAATCCAATACTTGATAAGAAGGTTAAGCAATAATAGGCAATGGAGCAACATATTTTCAATTAGATAAAGACGAATAAGGAAAACTCAAACATTTCTTCGAAATAGTGATAGATAATGTAAAAATTAATAAGTTCCTTCGCATTTACGAGATTAAGTAACATATATAATCTTGGGAATAGAGTAAGATTATAACTTCGCCTTGTTGGACATATCATATACGGTTATTAGAGAATAATTGGATTGGGTGATCTGTACGCCACGCGATCTAATCATATTGGAATTAGAACCGAAAAATTAAAAGAACTCAATACATTTTTAACCAGACCACGTACGGATTTAAAGTTACAGTCAGAGCTCGACAAGAAAGATGTTTCATCATATAAAACTAATTGAACTCACTATGATATGAAAAATATTCTCCATATGAATATCAAAGTTTAAAAAAACAAACAACAGAACTATAAAATAAAAAGTTTACAAACCTTAATACTGAGTTTATGAATCCTACCCTGAGAGTAGGTGCTAAAACAGCTCACTACAATCAGACAAATAAATATAAACTTATCCATTGTTTTCTTTTAAAAACTAATAGAACTCACGAAAAACTTAAATGTTCTTATTTCAGAATCAAACAAGTAAACATTTTACAGACGAGATATTCCAATAAAGTTATTAAAAGAACGTCATGAGATTACAGGAGTGACATCAAAGACGTAAACATTTCAACGTTGCTGTTGTTCGTTGCTTGTCCTTGTTCCTCACCTCTTTATAATATTGAATATGTGGGACTATGTTCAGTGCAAGTACATAATATTATGTAGTGCTTTTTCACTTAAATTATTTATATTTTTATATGATAAAAGAAACATGAAGGGGGAATACTAAAAAAATTGGGCATAACCACAAGTTGTATTAAATTAAACACTTTTCTCTATCCCCCCCCCCCCAATTATCTTTGCGCCTTCCCCCCTCGGTTACATAAATTGTAATTTAGAATAATGTCAGTAAAAAGTCACAAATCATTTGTAATATAACTAAAAAGTAATAGAAATACAAGGACTCAGTATGTACTCAAATACAAATACAACATCGATTTTTGTGTTTCTTATTTTTCAATTTTCTTAAAAAAGTAAGGTCAGCAGATTTTTTTACTTTAGATTGGTGTTCTCAACGGTTTAAAGATATTTAAACGCCCAATATACTCTTATATGCATTTTTTTTAAAAGACATTCTTTTGGGCGAAAAAATGGGTCGAAACCCCCAAAAACACAATTTTTCCGAGCTTTAGGCGCATTTTCCAGGAAAACTGACTTCAGATTCAGCACAATATTACTTATTTCCTATTTTTCCGCTTTGTCAGAGCGCCGCCAAATATGATCAAGTAATTTTCACTTAAGAAATTACTAAAAGAAACCTGTATCCTTAAACGTTTCCCATATCAATTTTTATTTAGAATTGTATCAATATGCGAATGCATCTTATTTAATTTCTTTTGCTTCAAAGTAAATAAGTGTATATTCTCGGACCCAGTGTATTTTGATGTTTTCAATTTTATTTTTTCTGCGTATTACCTATTTAATTTATGTTCTTGTAGCATTTATAGCATTATAACTATAATTAATGTTATGAGAATAAATTATTGCTTAAATATATTCTTGGAATTAAGAATATCAATTTAACTGATTTTAAGTTATGTTCGCCGAAGTGTGAGAATATAATTTACGTAAAAAGAGGTCACAATATAAGAATAAATCCATTATAAAAACTTGAATACTCCCATTTTATGACTTATTTGTCGATCTATATTAAGAATTTTTCGAATAAGCGTATGAATTATATTAATTTCTTTTGCTATAAATTAAATGTGTATATTCTTGGATGGAAGATAAATATATTCTCTGGTAGAGTCCGTATGTTTTTTTCCCACACTTTATTCCAAGATATTCTATGTATTGTTTATAATTTGTATGATCTTATAGTATTAATTAATTAAGAAGTAATTATTGCTTCTAAGAAGTCAGCATTGCTTTATATCGTATTCTATAATTATATTGGATTCTAGGAATTGGGAATATTGATAAACTTTAGTCTAATTTGTTCTTATTCCTTCAAGTGTGAGAATATTATAATAATAACTTCATTCCCATTCCGCCTGATACTTAAATGCGCTCGTTTTATTGTGACTATTTAATTGTTAAATATAAAATATAAACAAACCTTTTTGTAATAAAGCGATTGCAGTGATACAAGTATGTACTAACTTTTACAATATGCAGTGATTTCTAGTGGATTTTCTCAATAACTAGTGTAAATTTAGTTTCTAGTAAATCCGCTAGAGTTAGTTAGAGGTCGAAAATGCTCGTTTACAAAATACTCGTGTAGACCAGGGGTTCCCAAACTTTTTTGGTGGCGTAGGTACCACTTATTAATATGTCTTGACTTTTTCATGTTCATGTACCACTGATGTTCACACAGGAACAACCTGGGTGTTTTTACAGAAGAAAGAGGGTTCGGGGGCCTTCCCCCGGAAATATTTGAGTTTTTAAGGTTCAAAAACATAGGGCTATTCTTTAATACAAAAAGAGTAAGCATATTACTTTTTATTTAATGCAATAACTTTTTTAAATTTAGGTTGTACCAGACCAGAGTACTGTATCATTATTTTATTACCTTCAATCCCCTGGATAGAGAAGTAGGTATTAGAGGATGCTTTTTTTTAAAAGGACTGAATAAAAATTGTATTAAAAAAAAAAAAAAATCATGAAAGAACATAAAATAACATGAATAGAACATAGATTATTTATACAAATTTTATTTAAAAAAAAAAAAAAAAAAAAAAAACTTCCACAAAGAACATAATGAAAGAATACGTATCCGATTAAACAATATGGTTAGCGTAGGTTAATGGGATGGATGTGCTTGCAATAATTGGCTCAAACTAACAATGTCTGGCATGATGGGGCTGAGTTTTAAACGCAAATCATCCCCAACGCAGGATAGTCTGTTTCTCAACTTGGTTCTGAGGTATATAAGAGATGAATACACTCTTTAACAACCACAAATATTTATGCGACGAGTACCACTGGACACGATCCCGAGTACCACAAGTGGTACGTGTACCACAGTTTGGGATCCGCTGGTATAGACTAAAAGGTTTAACAAAGTACTTTCCAAAGTCAAAGTCCAAAGACCGGGGAGGAAATTTTAGAAAATCCATTAGGACAAAACTAAATCCATTTGAATGTTGCTAGTTCTAAATTAATCTATATTGTCTGTAAATAATGTATATAATTAAATAATTATATAAATGTAAATAATTATGTGAGTGTCTGTAAATATGTGGGTCCTTTATACAAATCTTCAGTTGGCCTTCGAAGCAAGATGAAGGTCACTGTCTACATGAGATTTCGAAATTTAAATTTGGTATTCAGGGGAATGGGGTACAAATGTCAAAGTAATGAAAACCATTCATGACGCATGTAGCGTCGTTAAAAAACTCTTTAAGAGTACAGTAAATTGTTGTTATGTACATTTTTGTCATCAAGACCTAAGTGTCTAAAATAACAATAAAGAATTAGATACCTAAATGTAAATTATAAACGTATCAGAACATTGTAAAAATAAATATGTGTAAACATTTTTTATGTTTTGAGGAAATTATGTTGCAAACCTTATAAACCTTAATTTTTTTTTCTCCATGTCATGGAGGTGGTTGGAGGAGGTCATACCATAAAAGAATAATAAAAAAGTTAACTATTGTAAGACTTAAACGAATTAAAAAAGACAATTAAATTGAACTTAAAAAATGGAATTAATGAGATTTGTCATAAATAATGTATAAAAACAAATAACGCGTGGAGCTTAAGCCTAAACTACTAAGTCGATTCCCCGCCAGGAAGGAGTTATTTTTTATGGTAAAATTTGATCATTTTTTTCAGTAACAATTAAATGTAACCGCAAAAATTCGAAACAACTAATTAATGGAAATCACTGTACCAAGTAATTATGTACTTGTATATAAGAAAATTTAGAACAAATTTTATCAAACATATTTTTCTTTCTCTTTTTTTGTTCTGTTATCTCTTTTTTTATTGTTCTCCTTGTTGGTGGGGGGTGTTTGACAACCCCTAAAAGAGTTTGGGGGTGCTCTATAGCATCGTAGTATCCCCGAAGTCGGCACTCCTGGTTTAGACCTTAGTTACGTCAAATTATCACATGCATGTACCGTGTACGAGAGAGTATTGAACTCCCTCTTTGATTTAAATAAAATTAATTTAAATTTAATAAAGACCTGTTTTATAAGATGCATAAAGCTTTAGTAAGTCGATTGTTGTACCTGTCTTTAGAAAATATCAATTCCGTAATACTATCTTAAACCTAGATCTTTACAACTGACTGATCTTGGATATTGAAGACATGCAGAGTTTGTAAAGGGTCAGATCAGAAACCTGTTTTTGTACGATCCTCGTGATCTCAGACCACGGGTCTCCACATCATGACCACTAGTTGCTTCTTCGTCACTCTAATAACTGGGTTACGTAACATTCGCCTTTTAGGAAAGGCTTTAAAACATGTTCCCTTTAACCAAAACTCGAAAAAGCACCGATCTATTTCAGTTAATATTAAACGATAAAAAATATTTCGTAAAAATGAATATTATTTCAATTGAAACAATATTTATTCTTTCTGCTGACAATTTTTACATGAACAACAAAAGTGACTAATTTCTTCATTCTTTAGTACATTAGTTCAATCGTAAACTGATCAAAATCGTATTTTAAAAAAACTGATCAAAATCGTATTTTGATCAGTTTTTTCGAACTTGCTTGCTAAATAAAAATAAAAGACTAACGAGCTTTGATGCAGCGGATTTCGTAACCTACACTAGCCAACAATGCCCTCAAAAAATCTAGGTAATTTTCGAGGCAACGGAGTTAAATTAAGGTGTCTCGTGGATTTTTAGGAGAGATGATACATTTAAACTAAATAGTTTCTTGATTAATTAGATTTAAATAAAAGGGAATGGCTTACAGTAGGTAGTATGTTCACCTCTCCTTTGGTCATTTTTAAGCTGAGTACAAAACTAGCGAAAGTGGAGAAACAATGTTACACAACTGTTCATATAAATCATTATTATGTTGCGCGATTTTCAATAATAGACAATTTTACTTTCATTAACAAACTTCGCATCTATAATGCAGTTTTAGATCCATCTTGGACCTACGGCCTGGGGATGTGTTGTAGCGCACTAAGCCTTACTAAAAAAAACCATAGTTAAAATTCTCAGAAAAATAACCTGCGTGCTCCTTTACCTTTACTTATGTTTCCAACCTTTCCCATGAAGACTTAAATGTTACTTTTGTCCGAAATCTATCTATATCCCGTTATAGAGAAATCCACGAATCCTTATCCCATCATCCTAATCCTCTAAGCATATTCCCAGATAACCCTCCAAGACATCTAAAGAGACAGAGGCCTAGACACTATAGTAGAGACCTAATACTGTAAATATATCTTAAACTAAATTATAGTAATCTATTATCATTATCTATTTCTCAGCTCTTATAAGCATTATTTTTACATACTATAATTATTTTACTATATTCAATGCCAAGGAAGTGAAGTCATTGAACTACTTCTCCTTCACATTGCTCTCTCAATGTTAGAAATAACATCTTATTATAGATTTTTTTTTTTTTTTGGCTTTAGAAATCAAAACATAATGTCGATAGGAATTACCTGAAGGTGCATGCATAAACAATTATTATAATTATAAATAATAAGTGCTATTGAAGCAAATTAAAAACCGGAAACCTAAGAAATTTATTTTAGGAAGGCATGATGCGTTGGATTTAATCTTCATAAAAGGTTAAAACTTAAAAACGGCATAGGATTTTTTTTTAGGAAGGAGACAAACCAATCAAACCATTTAGTTTTTTTGCGCCCGCCTAAACTTTTCCAGGGTCGATGTCCGAATCGAGGACATCCTGTGTTCGGTGGTAATTGATGTATTACATTCCGCCTTTTATTAAGGTTTTTATAATCCACAAATGTCTCTCGACCCATATCGCACAGATATGGGCAATTATTAAAACCTTATATTGTATTTATTTATACTCGGGGAAAGTTGATTTGCGGGATACTTATACACTCTATGAAATGTCGTGAAACATCTATTAAAAAAAGTTTAAATACATATTATTACAAAGTTAAAAAATAAAGTTTTGTCAGTTTATTAAACAGAATTGCAAATCAAATAGATTCTTTTACTATTTTTAATTTATATACTTTTTTCACGAAAAACCAAAAAGGCCTTAACTTGTTTCATGTTTGTCTGTCTGACTCAGGTGAGACTTTATAGACGCAAAACTAACTAAACTGATTTATCAATTGTATGCGCTAACACGTGGGACATGTTGGGGATATATAATTTCATCGAAAAATATGAAGTAAAACTTGAGTTATTAAATAAAAAAAATCACGCTTTAACAATGTTCATGACAATTTTATTGTGGTTGTTCATTTTTTACATAAAAACAATTGCTATGTACATTTTCGTATTTTAGCGAATTTTCGAAGAAACTTAAGCTATTGCAATGGCTTCAAAATTTTTGTAATGAGAATTTTTCAACGGAAATACGTTTTAGATCATTCTGAATCGATTCCTAAAATATAACACTTTTTTACGTATGTATGTATATCTGTATATATTATATATATATATATGTATGTGTCACTCCAGATGACATCTCCCTTTCCTTAGGATGCACTTAAAAATTTCAAACAAATTTTAAAATGTCAATAATATCAAAAGAAATGTTTACAATTTAGGGTCAAAAATAGCATAAATACGTGTTTTTTCCATTTTACCCCCCTCTTATATGAAAATATAATAAAAGTGTACATAACAACAATTACTGTACTGTGACATGCATCTTGAAGGTAAATACTATTTTGACTTTTGTACCCCGTACCCCTGTGTCCTGTGTACCAATTTTTTTTCCACCCATGCGAATTCTAAACCAAAATTTTCCTATATTATCATAAGCCAATAATAGCAGATTTCTTTGAAAATTCGCTCATTACGTCATGGTGCATGACTGGACTTTTATTACCTTGCACTGTCGTCACAAAACAGATAAAATGTCAATATTTCAGCTTTCTAGTTAGTTGCTCGTTAAGTTTAAAGAAGTTTTTCAGAAACAGTGTTAATATTTCACCAAATAAAGATATACTTGATACAGTTCAACCTCTTGTCGTAGCTTTGGAGGGGTCACAATAAAGTAAAATGAATCCTTTGAATTCCTTTTCCACCCAAATACCCGCACATCATTTAAATGTTTTCTCTTTTCAGACGACGCTGCATATGGTAAAAAGTATAGTACATAATATAAAAAGTCTGTCAATTAATGTAGCACATAGCTTCCTCACGTCCTATTTCGTAAATCCGGTTACTTTTTTTCACGATTCAAGAAGTACCTATAATGTTTTATTCTTTGCACAAAAAAGTGAACATACTCACTCGTTCATGATGTTTTTCAACGTTGAGATGTTCTAATTCACAGCTAGGCATATCTAAAATCGCATAAATAAAAAGCATAAAAAAGACGCATAATTAATGTGTAATAAAAAGAGAGGAAGAATTGTTACCATAATGTCTGTTCCATAAATTATTTCTATTAACACAGTTTTTAAGTGATACGAAATTTAGAAATTTTATTATTATGGCTCTAGTTTCTAGTAGTAATCTGAAACAGCGTAATAATAAAAAAAAAAAATTCTACAAACCTTCATTTTAGTTATGAAAGATAGCAATTATATCTTAAAGTCATTTAATGTCTTTAGCAGCATTTGCACCTGAGAAAACTGAAGCCAGCCTAATTACGAAGTAAATTATTTCTAATAACATATTTGTTATTAGATTAGAAAGATTGAAATGTTATTATCATGTCCTTAATAGCCTCTAGTTTATACTCATTTAAACAAAGCATGAATAACTAAAATAAAATATCTAAAACAGAGCAAAAAAAAAAAAAATAATTTCTACAAACATAGCTAAAGAAAGAAGTGTTACCATCATGTCCTTAATAGCCTCTAGGTGAGGTCCGGTCCTTCCTATAGGGGTCACTCCGGGATGATCCACTCGATCATGTTGTTCTCTGCTCTGGGATTCCGGACCTCTGTCTCAGCTCGCGACGCGGGCTCTTAAGTCTTAAGGGCAGTGGCCGAGTCCTCGTGTTGCCAGGACTCTCCAAAGAATTTTTCGTCATCTGCTCCCGGCAATGGAGCATCGGCAATACCGGTCGTGAAGAGGAAGAGCGTTGCTTGTTGGAAAAACGCCGAAAGCTAGTATAAGTCCGTGCTGGGAGACCCTGTCAAGAGGCAGGAGCTAGGACTTCAGCGCCGAGCCATAAACTCCACTGTCATAGACCATTTTGGACCGGACCAATGTGCAAAATATACTCTGCCAATTAGTGTGGCTCATAGCTTCCTCGCGTTCTATTTTGTATACTTTAATGATTTGATACTATTAAAACCTATTATTGTCCAATTTATTTCATACCCTTTATTTATTTATTTTTTTTTTTTTATTTCCCCCTTTTTTTAAACTGTTAAAATTTGTTTGATTTTTTTTAACTAATTGAAGTATCAATTTAGCAAAATTTACAGAGCGCAGAAGTTGAAATTAACAGTTAGAAATTAATGTGGGGCCAGGGGCCATCTGCAGGCTACTTTCGACAAACTATATCCAAATGTCATAAAAATCATATATGTAAGTGCTTTTGAAGATATGCTCATAGGTATAAATAAATGTATGTTTGTGCGCATGTGGAAGGTGGAAGAGAAACAGATAGGCGCAGAAGGTTGAAACTTATATGGGTGAATCTAATTTAAAGTGCTATTTTGGAATCTAAAATTGGACTTAGACTGAAAATTTTGACTTTTTAAAAAAATTCAGGAAAAATTATGGAATGTTCTTGGACTAATTTCAGATATATTGCAGCATACGGGACAGATGGGAAATAATTTTTTAAATTTTTAGGCCGGAATTAAGTTTATTTAAAACATGGTAATTAAGCCACGTGAATTACACATTTTCGTGCACGGTTGTTACATTTTACACTTTATAAAATATTTTGGTCAGTATTTTAAAATAAAAACCTAATTTTACACCATTAAATAGCACTCTTAAAAGCCTAAACAATGAACTATAACTTAACCTAAAAAGTTTCTGAAAATAGACTTTAATAACATGCACGTTAGTTACGTTTAAAAGGTCACGTAACTGGAAGAACAATCTGAATTAGCGCTAACTCTCAACTGAAGGGTTCAGCTCATCCCCTATCAACCGTTGCAAGAACAAGATCATGTGAAAAACGCTCCAGTTATTCATCTAGGACATGAAAATTGCACTTTAAATTAGAATCACCCATATGGGACCAACAATGGGCTAATTATGACCTTCCATCAAAATTTCAATAAAATCAGATGAGTAGTTTTTAAGATATGTTGGTTCGCAAAAATTGAGCGACAGACCGACAGACAGACACGGAACCAAAAATGTTCCCTGATGTCTGAAACGGATTTCTGTTTCTGACTTAGAATGTTTGAGATCAGAGACAAAATATTTTCGTTCTTCAGAACGAAAATATGCCAAGTAATGCCCAAATCTGGTTATACGGATTTAGCAGGGCAGACTTGCCCGGCTCTGGCAGGTACCTAAGGAAAGCTACAAGTCTTTTGACCGAGATGGAGCTCAATCTAGATCAGGACGAATGAATGGGGAATCAAACAAGTCCACAACAAGCGACAAGCGATTGACCTGCTCCGCCTTCCTTTTCAGCCGTTGGAACCTCTCTGATTAGGCTTAAGTTTAGGAGGTGGTGGCTAAGTGCTTACGAAGATAATTGCCGCCTTCTACTCGGCGGTGTATACCTCGACCTTTATCTGGCGTATATATCGCCCTTTATGGGATTCAGCGAAGGACGATGTTTCCCTGCGACAACTTATATCGTACTTCATAGTTCCTTTGCCGGAGTCGGAGTTGACGCTGTGAGCGTAGACATTACCTCTTGGCCTTGGCCTTCCTCGACAAACGTCGTTCAAAAGCCTGACACCTCATCAGCATTACAAAATTTCCAATTGAATTTGGCCCTGTTTGCCATTTGGCAGTCATTGGCTCGTATGCTCGATCAGCGTTGTATGCTAATCCCCCCGGCCGATTTCCTTGAAATTGAGACAATAGCTGCATCTGAAACAGAGTAATTACAAAATAGTTGTTGCTAGATAAAATATATATAAATGTTTAATGTTTATATAACAAAGTTTTTGTTAGATATGAAAGATGTGTTATCATCAAGTCCTAAATGGCCTCTAGTTTCTAGTTGTTTTCACAGGCAAGTAATCTGAAACAGCGAATTACGAAGTAAATCAGTTCTAAAACTATTTGTGTTTTTAGATAAAAAATAAAAGAACGAATTTTACCATAATGTTCTAAGAAGATTCTCTAGTTTCTAGTTGTTGTTACAGTTCTAGTTGTTGTTTGGTCAACTTCAGTTATTCAATCATAGTTCTTGTTAGATAAGAAAGATAGAAGTTTTATAATCATGTCCTTAATAGCCTATAGTTTCTAGTTGTTTTCACAGGTAAGCCATCTGAAACAGCGAATTAAAAAGCAGTAAATCGGTGCTAAAAAATGTATGTTTAGATAAGCAAGATAGAAATCTTATCATCATTTTCTACTTTGTATAGTTTTTATAGGTGTCATCTAAAACAGTTAATTACAAAGCAAATCGGTTCTACAAACGTAGTTCTTGTTAGATAAGAAGAATAGAATTGTAACCATCTTCTCCTAAATAGATTCCAATTTTTAGTTATTATCTCAGGTTAGTAATCTGAAACAGCGAAACACAAAGTAAATCAGTTCTATTAAATTAGAATTAGATCATTTACCTACCTAAAATCAAAAGGTCAAAGATCAAAAGTACGAACCGAACATGCTTCAGAATTAAGAGTTATCGTAATAATAAGCTCTGTTGTTCCAGAAGTTCCTGAAACAGTGATAAAATTAAGTAATAGGAATACAAACAAATATTATCAAAATATATTAAGTAATTTAGTATTTTACTTCGAGTTCCCGCAGTAATTAAGTTTATGATGTTACCACAATGTTCTTTCAGATTCATGTTGTCTTTAAATCAAGAGCTACCATAATGCAATAGGTCTGATGTTCCAGGAGGTCCTGCAACAAGAATAAAATTAGTAGGAAATAGTTTATTCTGACGAATAGCATATTTAGAAGATTTAAACGATCTTTAAACTACCTTAAAAATCTTAATAATTCTCCTATTTTAATTAATATAAATAACATTCATTATTAATATTAAATCATTAAATTGAATTCAATTAAAAGTAAATATTGAAACTGTGTAATGTTATTATAGGGTTTAAATTAACAAACGTTTATTTCATATGTTTCGACATTTTACATAACCGTCGAACAAAAAGTTAATAAACTATAATATAACCGGCTAAACTCGGCAATAGTGCACCCCTTCCGACTTCGATATATCAATTCATCCCTCCCATTCGTATATAATAATAATAATATATTATGTATGTAATAATTATATATGTATGGTTTGTTCGTAGGAGAATTGATATCCCTTTGTCAAAAAATACGTTTGAGTGAGAAGGTGTGCACTATTGCCAAGATTTACCAAAGACGCTCAAGCGATGTACCCGGTTCGAAGAATGCAGGTTAACTGAAAATATCGTTATTTGAATCAGCTGTTTTCTCAACAGTTATTTTCTTCTTTTTTACGTATTGAATCAGATGTTTTAATACCTATGTTTACATTTATAAATTAACTTATGTGGACAGTTTAGATAATATTTAATCTATTCGTAATATAAAAAATAATAATTATAATTTAGACGGACTAAACTAAAATACGGTATTTTTAATAATTCATTTTGGATATTTGTCAATTATAATATCAACTTGGTTGCAGGGAACTAGGTTGGGATAATCATTAAAAGAGAACTGAAAAGTAATTATTATCTTGTATTGAAATTCGTCTAAGAAAATGTGACGAATTGAATATTAGCAAAAGAAAAATAAAATCTTGATTTCAGCATTTTTTTAAAAACATTATAACGAAATTACTTATCTCCCTTCTTCCCATTAATAATAATAGTAATATTAGTTATTAGTGATAACATAAATAGTAAACCGAATCAATGAATACATAAAAAAAAATGATTGAATACATAATATATTAATATATGTATTATAATTCTTAATTAAACTTAGCTAATAACACGATTAATAAAAACATTGGCCCTTTCATAGACTCACCAGACACCAGCAAACGTTTCGTCAACTACGCGAAAAATTATTTAATTCTTGTTCAAAATATTTAAAACTTGTCCGTAAACATTTTTTTAAAACATTGAAATAAATGCTTGTCTGTTGTTTACCAATCGACCATAGAAGATAGAAAAAAGTTTTAAACAGACAAACATTCATGTTCAGACATGTTTTCGGATGAATGTTTTAAGTTTGTTTCGGTCTATAGTGCGGTTAAATTATGTGTTTGATAGAGATGTGTTTTACAATATGGAATCAACAAACACCTCTTGCTTTAATTAAACATTCACATAGTACTTCATGACATGTACTATGATTTCACTACAGAAATCAGACGAAAAGAAAACAGCAAAAGAATTGACCAAAATATTTTGGTAGTGTAGCACTCAAGTAGCATACTGATCCAAAAGACATCACTGGGATATCATTTTGTCCAATTGTTATCCTATCAATGATCGTCCATGGTCGTTTGATCGTTTCCCTGTGGCAATCCCATTTTGGAGGCCTTCTTGAGCCATATATCGAAAGTCAATGGTCAATATTACTATAGTAGGCCCCATGGATACTTCACGGCCCGACACCAAAAAGAGCATCATTACTAATAGGGGAACACTTATAAAGAATTTAAAAAACTTTTGACAGCTAATTGGTGGTGAGTGAAAATATGTTCAGATAGATAGTGACGTTTAAGTTTAGTGCGATTACAGAATATTAAGCAATTTAATAAGACATGGGAACATAGTTGTTTTTGGTGCCTAGGACGATTATATCAGGAATAGTTTGGATAACATTTATCTGGTAGGTAGGAAAATGAGTTAAAGAAAAATTTGGGATAAAATCTTTCTCATCATGCGGACACATTTTTATTGTGGTTGTTCCTAATCTATAGCATTTCATGGTTTCCAGAGGCCCCCCCCCCCCCCCCCGCAAGAACTTTTTGGGGGCCCTTCGCCAAACAAAATTGATGAGAGAAAAAAAAAAAACAAACCTCTTGCGTTCAGTACTGGGGACCCCCGTCGTCGTTGATTTGGGAGCCCCCTGACGGTGGGGGCCCTCCCGCAATGTGGGCCCATAGTTACGCCACTGATGGTTTCATATTCATTATGATAGTCAACATTCTATTGTGCCTCATTATATCGAAAACAAGTTCCTTCTCACGTAAACGCGACTTCTATCATATCCATTGATATTTAAATTTGAGGCGGCTTTCACACCAAAAAGGCATGCGACAAGACGTTTTCCCACTGGGGAGGCATGAGTCCGTGTCTTTTTGGTGTAAACACAATTTAGTTTTTAGTAATAATATAATGGATCGATTCAGGGAAAAGACATGTCTCTGTCTCTTTTCTAAGGTCCCCTCTTTTTCTTTTCGGTGTGAAAGCCGCCTAAATGGATTATAGTATACATATATTTTTTTAAATTGTTATTTGTCAAAACTGAGTGGTTAGAGATTTAGAGATCTATGGTTCGATTTTCCTCATTAATATTATTGATATTTTGTCTCTATATAACATTTATTATTTGTTAAAGTAACACAAAAATGCAATCACATATGTAAATATAAATGAAACCACATAAGTCCACTTTCCCAGGAACAATATAGTGTCCGGGAAATGACACACAAAGGAAATGGGAATAGTCACAACTATAAAAATAATATTTTCTTACATTTTTTACAAAACATTTAAAGAAAATGCTCTCGTGTCAAGTCAAACTGCTTTGTTCCCCATAAATTACTTATTTATTTGTTTCTTAAAGCATACTAAAGAGAATTTATTTTAATCTGTAGTTTATTTGTCGATTTTATGAAGTAAAAAAAGAAAAAAGGGAATATTATACCGTGATGTATTCACAAAAGAAACCTTACAAGTTGAGTTTCTAGAGGAGTCATAATATTTCTGGGTTGAAATAAGTTGAAAGCAAGAACTGGATGGGATTTACGATTTAATACTTCGAGGCTTGAGAATGCATCGACTAACGAGGAACTAACTCCTATCGAACCAAGGGCACACCACGTGATCATCCTTCAACTCTAAACTCTAAATACGAGTCATCAGGTTATGTAACAGACTTGTCTAAAACCTGACCCTACCTCTTGTCTAAATATAGATTTGGTGTTACCTAACCATTTTTTTCTCTTTCTACTGATATCTTCCAGTTTTATAAAAGGACCACTTTTGTTTGTTAACATTTTTACAAGGTTAAAATCTACATTTATAGTTATATAATAAAAATGGGTTTTGAGGTATTTACCCTAGTTTACTATAGGAGACAAATATTCTACTTGAAAAAACTGTTAAGTCATCTTATAGATTTTGCTGCGATGCTACAGTTTCAATTTTTGTTAAGAAAACTGTTAACTAGTGTGTCAGAATAATGAATTTTGGACACTATATATGTTTGCTTTCTGTGCAAATCTTCGTTACGATTGCTACTAGAGTGTTACCTACCTTATTATTGTGCAAATCCTCGTTACCGTTACGATAGGTATCTGAGTGGACCTACCATATTAATGTGCAAATCTTCGTTACGATAGGTACTAGACTGTTACTTACCTACCATATTATTGTGCAAATCTTCGTTACGGAAGCATGATTGTTTGTTACTTCACTACAATATCTATTTTAGAGTGCTTGTAGCGTTATACTACAAGCCAAAATTTCGTTAAAATGACAATAATCGTTTTGTGTTTGTGGCAGACCCGGGACCTGTTATTGCTAGTATTTACAATTTGCATTGTTTTGTGTTCACCACCAGTGCTAAACTGGTTAAAATATCTAATAACAGCATCTGATGCTTCACTGCGCAATGCCAAACTAATTGCGATAGCTGCACTGTATTTAAATTAATCCAACTCTAGCCAAATTTCGTTAGGACGTAATTATTTTGCTACTAAACACAGTGTTGACGCCCTTTCACATTATTTTTATCTTTAATTGAGATGCCATGTGCTGAACAATTATTATCTACAATGATTTGGTGGAGTATAATAATTTTGTTTTTAAGATAAATCCAAACAATGATTACGGGTTAGAGATCATTTGATTAATTAAATATAATTATGCTATTTAAGATACATTTAACATTTTTTTACTCTGAAATATAATAATTTATTAATAATTTAATTGGATTGTATACTTTTAAAAATTAGACAAAAAACTATTTTAAAGTATTTACAAACGAAAAGCTAATTTACTTAAGTATATTTTGATAATAAGTGTCGTGTAAATGCATATTTATCTGTCTATTCGACCTCCTAGACAAGACACGCGAGAAATAATTTCATCACAAAATTAATTAAATTAACGTACCAATTTCATGATGGTGTATTGAACTAAATAATCGAACATTAATTCATATATATATATATATATATATATATATATATATATATATATATATATATATATATATATATATATATATATATATATATATATATATATATATATATATATACAGTATGTCCCAGGAGATAGGTGAAGTGACCTAAAAATTTCATTTTTCGACAAAAAGTCATTCTTGATTATCCCTCCTGCATGTCTTCAAATGAAGATTTATCGCATTAAAAATTTTGTTCCATGTAACCTGTTCCCAAAAATATCGATTTTTGAAAATTGCACAAGAGGGAACTGGTCTAAATTTTAATTTTATGAAAAAATGTCATTCGTTATAAAAAATTATATTTTTCAAAATAAGAAAGAATATACAAAAAAAAATAATCATCGTATTTCACCTCCCTTTTACCTAAAAATCCCCCTTTTTCATAAAATTAAAATTTAGACCAGTCCTCTTGTACGATTTTTAAAAATCGTAATTTTTGGGAACAGGTTACATGGAACCAAACTTTTAATGCTATAAATCTTCATTGGAGTACATACATTATATTCATTAGGCGTTCACCTTAGTTTAAAAATAAAACTATATTATATATACATAAATATATTTCATGAGGTAAATACTGATAAAAATGTACCATACTTAGACAAGTATATAACTTCAGCAGCAAGAAGACTACAAAAAGAACTATCTATTATGTATTTAAATTACAACACAAATATATTTAATTTAATAAAAAACGTTGGTATAGATAAAAAACTGCTAATAAGGAAACTTTTGTTCCGATGCACTGTTATTATAGACAGAGCGTAGTTATGATGAGTAATAAAATTTTAAAAGCCATAAAAATGATAACTGATTACAAAGAGGGAAGTAGGAAGTGGGTGAGAGGAATTTAGTTCTAAATACAGCTCTAGCATTCATCTAATCAACTCTATCCTAGATATGGATAGTCGATACTTGCTCATGCTATCGATATTTTGTAGTATCGAAGCGAGAAATTTGGCAAAACCTTTAATAGGTATATCGTCTATAATTATCTTCAAAGGTCTCTATGTCTATGGTAGGAGACATAGCGACCCTAATATCATTATGCGAGACGAGTTATTTGCATATTCTAATATTTTAAACGAATTTTGTTTTTTTATAATTTCCTATTATATGCCAAAAAGTATACCTAAAAAATATGTATTAATATCTAATTTGTTAATTTAATCATGATAATAATAAATGTATAATGATAATAATCAATGATTATCGACCAATAGTGGCGTTTTAGGTGTTTTGCCATTTAAAATAAAGGTAAATCTGCAGTTATCCAGCCACCTAGGGAAAGAGGTTAGAAAATTAATGTTCCCTAAATCGAATGTATTGTTTGGACAAAGGAATGTCACCTCTAAAATGTATTAATTATATAGATATAATCTTTCAAATGTATAACTCTTAAAAAATGTACTCTTTTGACAAAGGGATATAATCTCTGCAGATTAGCCAAAATAAAAATTCTTAACACCAATTTAACTGAGTTTGATTACCAGAGAGGATCTATGGCAAATGACAATTCAAACTCTTGTGCATTAATTTAGAAGTAAAAGACTAATTCATATTTTCCATTAACGTTGAGAAATTATATACAGGTTTTTGATTTCCAGCGACTATTTCTACAATAAAAGTTATTACTTTTATTAAATTTTCAGTTTAAATCCAAATCTTAAGGCAAATATGATGGTAGGTACTTATGAAAATATGGAGTATAATGTGCATGTTTTTATCTTAGAACGAAATGTTGTAATTTAATTTTTTATTAAAAAGTAAGAAGGCCGTTTGTAAATAAAATGCAATTTACGCGAAATTTTGAACTTCTTTTTTTTATGCTTTATTCTATTTCAAACAGTTTGCCTACAAAAAGGTTGTATTATTTCGGATTGAACGGAAAAGCAGGTTAGTTCTGGATAATTGATAGGGTGGGGAGGGGGTGGATATTATCCCTACGTCAATATCCATATCCAGGAATTTGCCTTCGAGTTTGGAATCTGAAATAAACTAATGACTACTTCGGTGTACTTGCAACAACAATAAGTACATTAATTGATTTCTTTGCATCACATAAAATTGTTTATTCTATTCGTTATATGCTGTAGTAATTATGTAATTGAGTTAGTTTTTCTTAATTTGCTCCCTAAATATAGTACCCTCGTAAGGAAGGGTAAATAATTCACGCCAGGATCTTGGGGGCAATGTCCTGTTGCCTCCCACTTCTTAATCCAAGTGCAACGTACAGAACGTACTCGTACTTGCATCTGTAATCTTTAACCCTCATTAAATAAAATGTTATGTAAATATCGATAGTCATAAATCGATAAATATCCTAGATGGGCTGCGTTTAGAATCGAGAATCGAGTTAATCTAATTATGTAACCTCTGGTGTATTGTATGTTCTTGTCATAGACAGATCGAGCCTCGTCCAGGAAGGTTCTCGGCTCGTCTCTGCCTGGTGGTCACCACGTGCACCCCTACTCTCCTCATATACCCCTCGATATCGTTCTACACGTTGTTTTATAGTAGTATTTATTAATTTTACTTTCCGGCTTTATTTAGTATGGCGGAACATTTAATATGCGGTGGAGCAGGTTACGTGCCGGATGACGGCCTCACCGGGGCGCAGTTATTTTCTAACGGCGACGGACTGACCTACAACGATTTCATTTTATTACCGGGTTTCATCGATTTCACCGCTAACGAAGTGGACCTGACTTCGGCTCTGACCAAGAAGATCACCCTCCAGGCTCCTCTGGTCTCGTCTCCTATGGACACGGTCACCGAGTTCGAGATGGCCGTCGCTATAGCCCTCTGCGGAGGAATAGGTATCATACACCACAACTGTACCGTAGATTATCAAGCCAATGAAGTATCCAAAGTAAAAAAGTACAAACACGGGTTCATCAGAGACCCCATCGTCTTGTCGCCGGACCACAACGTTTCTGACATCTTCAAAATCAAGAAAGAGCACGGTTTCTGCGGCGTCCCAGTCACACACAACGGCAAACTCGGAGGTAAACTGTGTGGAATCGTCACTTCCAGAGATGTCGACTTCCTAGAGGACGACGTAAACCAACAGTCGCAAATCCAGTTGAAAAACATCATGACCAAAGACGTAGATATCATCACGGCCTTATCGGGTGTCACTCTCAAAGAAGCCAACCAAATCCTAGAGAATTCCAAGAAAGGTAAGCTGCCTATAATCAACGACAAGGGTGAACTGGTGGCTCTCATAGCTAGGACGGATCTCAAGAAGTCGAGGAATTACCCTCACGCTTCCAAAGACGAGAACAAGCAACTACTTGTGGGAGCCGCTATAGGAACGAGGGAAGAGGACAAGGACAGGCTCAAGGCACTCGCTCAAGCCGGTGTAGATGTTATAGTACTAGACTCGTCCCAGGGCAACTCCATATACCAGATAGAAATGATTAAATTCATCAAGAAAGAATACCCCAATCTACAGGTTATAGGAGGTAAGATAACACATCCTTTGTAGTATTCTTGTCTTTATCAGAAAGTGCTCGAATAACACACACAATTCCTTCTAGCAAAGATAATTCTGTTTAAATTGGTTGGGTATTGATATCCCTTTGATTTGATTAGGTACCATCTCTGAAGACTTATAACAAACACATTTGTTTCTTAACTAATTGTTATTTATTTCAATTTTTTTAATACTAATTAATTTATGCATAGAACAATTTAAAAGAAAAGCATCTCTACAAATTGAATGTTTAATTTCCAAAGCCAGCTTTTAACATTTCAGCCATCATCAGTGCATACAATGAACCGTAAAAATTTGGCACATATGCACTAGATTTATAAAGAAATAGCATACACTAAAAAATTAAAATCATACATAGCTTTTGAAAAATTTCTAAAAATCTATTGCTAAGTTGTGATTTTTGTACCAGATAAAAATTTACAATTTACTGAACTTGTTTAACAAATTTCATTCTTTTAAATACAATTATTATATCTTGTATTGTACTGAGAATAACTTAATAAAAGGGGCCTGTTTATCTCAATTAAGATTTAACACTTGCATTGCTAGGGTAAAAGTTAAACATGTTTTGTGGTAATGTGCTTCAGGGGGAACTATTAACGAGATATTTTGTTCAGGCTATTAGTATTATGTTGTCTACGTGTAGATAAATTCACCAGCCTGCCTGTATTTGATTTATTTGTAATGTTTTTATTGCCACATGCACTTAAAACATAAATTACATTTAAAAAAACGGTCTGTCTGTATTGTTCCAACCTTTTCAATCAAAAGATTATATTTATGAAATCTATGTTTCCCTCCTAACTATAATCTCCTAGTAATGATGGCAATTTAATTTTTCCAAGGGGTTTCCATCCTTAAACTTTTTCTGCTTCAGCAGACAAAGTTAATCCCAATTCATTGGGCTTTTATATTTTTAAGACAACTTATTCCTTAACATTAGGATACAATTATTTATTTAGTGTTTCAAAAAACATAATTAAGATTATTTACTTATACTAATTAGTATGTGATTGTTTTTAGGTAATGTCGTTACAGCAGCACAAGCTAAGAATTTAATAGATGCAGGAGTAGATGGTCTTAGGGTAGGTATGGGCAGTGGATCTATCTGCATCACACAGGAAGTTATGGCTGTTGGCAGGCCTCAAGGAACCGCTGTATACAAAGTGAGTTCTCTTTTCTTTTCGCCTTAGAAATGAAGTACGAGGGAGTGTAATCCTTTCACTGCTTAAGGTTTTTTTTACAAGAAATTAGGGTGAATCTTAAGTTGATGCCTCATATTGGGGAGGTGCTTAGAAAAGTGGACGGGGCCTAATAACAAAAACTAACTACCTTGAATGTACTGTTTTGACAAATGAAAATAATCTCTCAAATGTGTAAATTATATAATATTAATTAACCTAGCCCGCCAACACTCTCAAATGTGACATTAACTAAAGATTATTTGCTCGAAATAAGTTCTCCATTGTGTTAATTACATTTTGTTTTCAGTGCCCCATGAACTGAAAACTTCATTTTAACTTATGGTGAGACATGTAAATTCATCCATAGCCACCCAGGCACTGACTGCCTGGAGAAGAAATTGATCATATTTGTCTGCCTTTGCTGAGTTAATTAAATTAAATTGATCTTGTATAGGTCCCTTAAATTGGTGTTGATTTTCAATCCGTTAATTTCTTTACAAAAATGTTCACTAATTAAAGCTAATGAGCTGGAGAAAGTAATGGGATGTGCTCTTTAGTCAAATGAATCTAATTAGTTTAACAGTTACAAATCGAGGGAACTTTCTCAAAACAAAATTTAAGAAAGATAACAACATATTAGTTAATATAATAAAGAAGTTCTATAAGTAAAATTTTTACAGATATAAGTAAAAAAGAGAGAAAAAAAGAAGGTATTTCTCTATTATTGAGTCCTAATTATTATTATTTTTATTTTATTTTGTACCTCAAACAAAAAAGCAAGTGGTTGTTATTTTTACCTTAATGTTATCTTATCTATTTGATTCTACACTCCCCTACACCCTATTATCTTCTATATTAATTTGACTTATTGGGTATTTGTTTTTTTGTTTTTTTAGGTAGCTGAGTATGCTCGAAGATTTGGTGTTCCTGTAATAGCAGATGGAGGTATCCAGAATATTGGACATATAATTAAAGCTTTGTCTCTAGGAGCATCTACTGTTATGATGGGTTCTCTTCTAGCTGGTACGACAGAGGCACCGGGAGAGTACTTCTTCTCAGACGGTGTTAGACTTAAGAAATACAGAGGCATGGGAAGTCTTGAAGCTATGAATAGGAAGGATGCTAAGGGCTCCGCTATGGACAGGTAGGCTTTTCTTTTAATAATTTGTACTGTAGGTTTCACCTCAAAGATGTTTCCAATAGTGAAAGCAAAGTGTTTTTTAATTACCTTTTTACCCTTATAAACAACCTAATATGTATTATTAAGACAGATGTATAGGAGGTATAGGTTTTGACCGGGGTAGTCCTGTTATTGTAACCTTTTGAAGGCGTCCTGAAAATGTGTTTGGAAAAATGGGACATTTTCCAAAAGTTCTGGGTAAAATTAAAAACTTTTCCCACACTTAATGAGTTGGAGACATTTCCAATCTTAATAAATGTGTTATTTATTATTGGTTTGCTTTACAAATGTTTTGTTTATTGTGAGGGTAAATTTTCACTATATTTCCCACTTATTTCTAAATTATTTACTTTAGTTTAAAAGATATGTATATGCATAATAAAAGAGGATTGGTTTTGGATTAATTTATAGTAAGCAATGAAGCAACTCCATTTTATAAATAATTTTTGTTGAAGTTCTTTTTTTAATGTAATTGAAAACATTTTTAATTATAACTCTGCGTGCATCTATAAAATAGTCTACCAATTAGTGTGGCACATAGCTTCCTCTGGTTCTATTGTGTACTTCAATAATTTTATACTTTTACAACCTATTATTGTATAATTTATTCAATCCCCCCCCCTTTTTTTTGGCCTAATGTTCCCTGATGTTAAATGGATTTCTATCAGGAATTTTTGAAATCTGAGGTACAAAAATGCTCGTAAGCTCGGAAGAATATAAGCAGATATTAAGTTGTAACTTTAAAAAAGTTTACATTATAAATTATGCTCAACAATTAAAAGATTCAGTCAGTTTCAACTTCGGACATCAACCCTGTTGTGTCACAAATCTCACCGGAAAATCAAGTTATCTACTACCAGTCAAACGGCGGAAGCCTGCGCTCTAAGTTCAGTTCAAACTTATTTACAATTGTTTTAATTTATTGATTATTATGTCATATATTTATCAACATTTTTATTTTGTTATTCAGGTACTTCCACAATGAGATTGATAAGATCAAAGTGGCACAAGGAGTTTCTGGAGCCATAGTAGATAGAGGAACGGTGCTTAGCTTCCTTCCCTACATTAAGTGTGGTGTGAAGCACGGCTGTCAAGATCTCGGCGCGAGGAGTCTGTCTGCACTCCGCTCCATGATGTACAGTGGTGAGCTTAAGTTCGAACGGCGCACACATTCGGCGCAAGCCGAAGGCAATGTTCACGGCCTTTTCTCATACGAAAAGAACCTTTTGTGATCCACTTCAAACCATCCACCTCACTCCAGGACTCACATGCATAGCAAAACCAAATCCTAAACAGGGAGGGGGAAATAAACAAATCAACACTCGCTTGTCCAATTGTAAAAACAATAACGGCTAGATGTATTTCTATTATTTTATATTTTTGTACAATGATACCTGATATTGAAAAAAAAATAAATAAATAAATAAAACTTTAAAATGACCAAGATGAAAAAATATGAAATTAAGTACTAAATATACTGCTTGGGATTTTGGATCAGGTCTTCTTCAGAACAAAATTATTTGATGAGATATCTTCTGCATAATTATGTTTAATACTGTAGAGTCTTGCTAATCTAGACCCCGCTAGTCTGGAGGTCCAGTTTATCCAGACGAATCTCAATAATGTTCAATCAATAAACTTTGGAATTTATATCAATAAGATGGTAAAATATTTATCCTAAATCTTTAAAGAGTGGATCCTTAGGTCCACTTTAAACATTAACATTACACCCTACCATTGGGAATTGAACCTCAGATCTCAGTGTTTTGCGGCAATAGTCTAACCTCTGATCTGTGGCAGAGGAATTACTATTAACTTAATTACGATAAATTACTTTTACGATGATTAATTTGTGGACACTTAATAATTTAATTGACACACCACATCCTTTATTGACCTTTTGTCGGCTGATAAGAATGCAAAGGGAAATAAATAAAATGAATTTATCCTCATCATATTTACTTTGAAGACCTTGACTAAATATCACAAAATGACTGATTTAAAATAATCGACTACAACAACAATTTAAAGCATTTATGAAATTAACATAGTAAATAATTTTGTGCAATGTTTTCAAATTAAAAAAAAAAATCTTGGAATTTTGTATAAATTTCTTTAAAAAATGAAATTTCTTAAAAAAAAAATGATAATTGATTATTTTCAGTTTTCTTATTAACTTTGATATTGTTTCATTGTAGTAAATAAAAAAAATGGGGAAGAAATATATAAATAGGCTCCATGTCTACTGTAAATTCATGGAACTTAATCATTGTAAATAGAATTCAGTAAGTTTTATTGTAAAAATTATCAATTTACTGATAAGTCCAACTAAAATGTGCGAAACCGGTCTTTATTTAATACTATCTTTTAATTTGGTTCTATGACTTCCATTCAGGAGGAGAACAATTGCTTGATAAATTCTATTAATAATTGATGTTCTTACGTTTTTTAGCTTTATTTTTTAAATTTAACGTCAACTGTTGTAAAACGTTTACTGCTTTTTTATTTATTCTTTGATGACTACAGGAGAAAGAATCAGGGTTGTCCCTGCTCTAAATAATTTGAATTAAGTGTTTTACTGTGGAGATCAATGAAATTTGTTGAGGGTTCACAGTCACAGCTAGCAGATCGACAAGTGTATCCGTCTGTATTGATAACAATATATTCATGTTTTCTAGGATCTTGGGATGAGATTATATGTAAAAGTTAGTCAAGTTGTCTCTGACCGATTTTTTTATTTTGATTATTCCGTGCTGCCAGAGTAAGTACTAATTATGAAATGAGTATAGTTGTACACCCCGGTCGCTCCATTGTATTCAATTTTGGACTCCAGCAAAGGTCTCGGTGTTTATCCAGTATCGCCATATAAATGAGTATCTATCTGTACTCAAGTGAAGTGGCGTCCATACAGTTACGGAAGCCTCTAATACGGTTTATATTGATCATAAAGTGCCAAGCTATCCCTGTGTTATCCATTATATTGTATTGGTGTATAAGCTCTTGGTGAGACAAGCCCTCCAAGGGCTATTGTCAAATATTATTATTATAAATTTAGTTATTCCATACATTTTGCTCCATTGTTCTACAAATTTCTCCAACAAAGATTAAGGATGCAATTATTTAAAAATATCAATAATTTTATCGATATAAATATTAAAAAATATCAATACCTTGCATATCGAACTTCAGACGTCGATATTATCGATCAATATTGGATGCCTTAATCCGTCGACCTTATCGTTCATCAAGTGTTGTTTTAAAGAGCAGCCAGATTGGAACATTGGAACTGTTCCTGAATTTTTTATAACCTTGTCAAATGGTTTGCACTGAGCTTTATATAATCCCATCTTTTTAGATATTTTAGATCCAATCTTTGGATATTATCACTTCTAAAACTGGTGCATTTTTTCTAAATGACAGGATATTTCTACTCTATATAAAAGAGTTAATATCCCTTTGATTTACCCCTAATTATTTACCAGGTAATATTTATCAGATACCATACACTTTGATCGGATATTGTTATCCAATATATTTATCTTTGAATTATCGATATAAATATCATCATCTTAGTCTTTGATATTTACCAAAATTCGATATATCGTTGCATCCTTAACAAAGATCTTTAATTTATTTATCTAAATAATATATTTTTCTTCCCCAGTGTAAAACTTTTTTTTTTACTTTATTTTAATTTGAATCATGTCTCTTATGGACATTGATATAATGAATATGTTATTTTTTAGTATATTGACAAATATTTCTCCTTTTTAAACAAATATGAAATTATTTTATAAATCTATACTTGAATTGCCAAACCATTTGTATGAGTTTCAATTTAGGTTCAACCTTTTTATTGTCAAGATATACTGACGTCACGGAGTAAAAATAAATCTAGTAATAATGACATTGTTTTTTTGTAATGTCGAAATTTCCATAAAATATGTAATTCGTTATTCTTGGATGTATTTTTTTAAAAATTATTATTATTATCTTTATCATTTAATTTAATTCCTTTTTATATATTTATATATAAGAAAAACCTCTGAAATCTTTTAATTAAAAAAAAGGAAAAAAACTACAATTAAGTAATTTTATTAAATAAAATGAAAAATTGTGATATTTATAGGAATAAAAGGTATGGCTAATTATAGTACTAAATTAAATTGGTAAAAAAAAACATTATTATATTTAATATATTTATTCCTTGTTTTTGTTTTTTTTAGAAGCCAATAATTTTTAAGAGTAAGTAAATAATGGTGTGAATCTTTAATCTCGTTGATTTTAACTTTTTTGAGTCTATTCTTAAATTTTAGAAGTGTGTTAAAATATATATATATATTATATATCATTAACAAAAGTCACTATAAAATATTAATTTGTATGTAAATTAATCACCAACAAAGGGAACAAGAGATTCCCCAATAATTTCTGTTCAACATATCTCTTTTTACTAAGTGGAATAATATTCATAACACATATAATTTACTTAACACATTTAACAAGCTGTATAAAATAATTAAAATACTAAAAAAAAAAAAAAAAAAAAAAAAAAAAAAAAAAAAAAAAAAAAATATTTGAACAAAAGACCTGTCTATTTTCTGACATACACCCTGAAACAACGCCCCATACTGTCCTAACACTTGCCTTTGCTACCGGAAATTATAATCTATTACGACAAAAGCCCTCTATTTTTTCTGAAATCCACCTTAAATATAAGTAAATTAAATGTGTTATAAATATTGTTCCACTTTGTAAAAGAGAGATGTTAGTAAATTAAATTTGTTTTAAATGTCATTCCACTTAGTAAAAAGAGATAAGTTGCACAGAAATTATTGGGGTATCTCTTGTTCCCTTTGTTGGTGATTAATTTACATATGTATTAATATTTTATAGTGACTTTTTTTACACACAGACTCTTCTTAAAAATATACTTCAAAATATGGTGTCCAATATCTTAAACTTAGATACCATGGCAGCATTGACTCAAATTATTTGTAGACTGGTGGAATTGTGGCCAAACCAGTTCTAATTTGTAGAGTTATAAGTTATAATTTATCAATCATGACCAGGAATTGAACCCAGACTTTCTAGATAACACCCTAAGGAGTTATCCACTATGCTCCCATCAATCTAAGAGATCTCTCTTCCCTTATTCTAATAAAATATCGGATGTCACATCATTTTTTTCCCTTCCTCATTCTTACTTACTCTGAAATCCGTAACAATGAATAATTATTCCTCTATTGTTATTATTAATACTATTAATATATATATATATATATATATATATATATATATATATATATATATATATATATATATATATATATATATATATATATATATATATATATAAATCATGTTGAAGTAAAAAAGCGATAATGTTTATGAAGAGAAGAAGGAAAAATTATTATTATTTTATATTAATTATGAAATATATAAATATTATATAAATTATCTCGTTACTTAGTAACATTAAGTTGTAAATATAGATAAAGAGATCTTAAAGTTTTTTTTTATTAGAATTTAATTTATATACATACATAAATTATTTTTATGTATGTATTACTTTGATTATAGAATATATATATATATATATATATATATTTATATGGTCTTGTTTTTATAAATGTATATGATATGAAAAGAAAAGTGATGAATATAAATTTTTATTATGATAAAAAGTTATCATTTGATGTTTGTTTTTTCCAAAATATAATTTTTAATACTACAAAGATAACTGAGAAAAATAAATTGCTTTACTCCTTTAAAAAAACAAATATAAATATATTATATTGAATGTATTTGTAATGTACGCTCCTGTGAAATACACACTAACTTTTGTGAACTTAGAATCAATTTATTTCTCCAACCTTTTCAGTATTATTATTAAACATATTGTGTTTTGGTTTTTTTTTTTTTTTATCAATCATATTGGCATTATTATTTTTTATTATATATATATATATATATATATATATATATATATATATATATATATATATATATATATATATATATATATATATATATATATATATATATATATATATATATATATATATATATATATATATATATATATATATATATATATATATATATATATATATATATATATATATTATTTTTCTAAACAAAAGATCCAGTTCATTACATTTTTTTACCAATATTTTGTGAAAAATTACTCTGAATTTACTTTAAAAAAATATTGATAACACATTTATGGAATTGCATTTATTTATCTCATGTAATATTTTCAAAAATATATACTACAAATTAATAAAACAATAAACATTTCACTGATAATTACATGTTTTTTGTATAAGTATAAATAATAAAAGTATAAATATTTAAAAAAAAGTGGATTCTTTTGTTTATTAGTGTTCCCTTTGTTTAAGTATTGAAGGCAGTTAATCTATTCGGCTTATTTATTCTAAGTTCTTCTCTACAAGTAAAATACAACGGAATTTTTAGGTAATGTGTATATCCCACCTAGAAAGCTGTGGCAATAGCAATAAATGGTTTGAATGTTGAATGTCAATATTGGATTTATACAAGACAGCCAAATCCTTCACTTATGTTTGAAGTGTAGGTTAGTGAACTAGTCTACACAACTCTGGCATCATCCATTTTTTATTGTACCACAATGAGAGTGTTGACCATGGATTACCATCCATGGTCTTCAGCCTGTATTAACAGGCTGAAGCCTGCTGGTGCTAACTCTTTCGAGAAGCTCCATTGTTTAATCTATACTGATTGGACATTGAGTATGGCTTGATTTGGGAATTGAACCCAGATCTTTGTGGTCACCCATCCAAGCAGTGACCATACCCGATCCAGCCTAACTTATTGATTAGAGAATCAACTACTCTCCTATAAGAACTATCCAGGATCCCCCTCTATAAGTCTCAGAGACCTTTAGAAATTAAGGAGTAGAATGGACGTCGCTGGAATTGATGTTACAGTTGAGATGAATTCATACTTATAACGTTAAAGTAAATTGATATGGGGCGTGTTAATTTAATTTAGTTTATTTTTGTTTTCAACTTGTCACTTTTTTGTAGACAGATTTTGTATTGAAAATAATAAACTTCCGTTTTGTTTTGTGTTCTGTAAAAAGAAGTCTTTATTTTAAGTTCAATAGCTGCCAAAGTTCGCTGTTAGACATCGAGGAAGAAAATCTCAATGAAAATTCTAAAGAAATATCAGTTTTTCAAGCTGTCAATTTGCCCCCTTTCTGGAAAAATAAACCAGAACTATGGTTTCTCCATGCTGAATCTAGCTTTGTTATCGGCAATGTGACGTCAGATACAACTAAGTTTTACATTTTAGACAGATTTTGTATTGAAAATAATAAACCTCAGTTTCGTTTCGTGTTCTGTAAAAAGAAGTCTTTATTCTAAGTTCAATATCTGCCACTACCAGGGCCGCAGCTACATATTTTGCCAGGAGGGGCAAGCCCTAATTTTGCCGCCCCCTTCCACCAACCCCACCCCATTGCTATCCTAGCAATTCGCCAATAACTATTACTCCTACTCCTAAGTCAGCTTGTGAAAAATCTTGAAATATTTATTAATATTTGAGATAAAATATAAAATCATGTTTTAAGTTGATAACTAAGGTTTATTTGAAAATGAGAAACGAAACAATTCAAGTAAAATCTTTTTAATATACCAGAAAATATTATACATACACGCAGAAAATATTATACATCATACATAAAACAATTCTTCCAAAAACTAAAAGTGTATTTATGTAAATTTGACTTTTCGGCTGCAAATGTTTTGATTATTTTTTATCGATGCTCTTTGATATTTAATGGAAAAGAGACTTAAATCATCAGAGACATCGAAAAGAAACAACTAAACTCTAGTAAATTAAAATCTATTTATAAATAATAAACTCCTGTTCAGTTTAGTTAAAATAGATGCCAGTCCTACTAATCTCGCTTCTGTCATACATGAACCTAACCCAAAGGGGGCCCGGGGGGCCTCCCCCGGAAAATTTTAGAAAATTAGGTTCAAAATGTTGAATTTTGGGCCTTTTTTAGAGCTTTTTCAGCTAAAAAAAAAGCATCACCTAAAAGTTTGTTTAAAATTATTTCTGCAGAATTCTTAAAACATTTATTAACTAAATCGGTTTTTAGACTAAAAAAAAAAAGTTTTACCTTTAACGCTATACTATGCTATTAATTCTTTCTGATTCATTATGAAATACCTTCACAACGTCCTATACAGCAACTGAACTAGGGGATACACACTCAACTGAGTATATAAACAAACAACCATTAAAGTATGCAAATAAACAAACACAAAATAGTTTAATGTTTGTATCCCACATAAACATGTAAAGTGGGAATCCCAGTTTTAAATGTTAATATTAACTTGACTCTTGATCCATAAACAATAATCATTTATTTGCAAAATAATTATATTATTAGTTTTAAATGAGGTCTCTCCTAATTTAAGTTATTCATCTATCTTTCTATGTAAAAACATTAACTTCTTGGGGGGCAAATATCTTGCGGCGCCCCTCAGGCCCTAGCGGCCTAGGGTCGCGCCGGCCTGTGTCTAGTTCGTAGGGATAGGGCGCGCATCGTCGAGACGGACTACGCGAAAACTACACTGTGACCCGAGCATGAAATAGGGAATTAAGAAGGCATCTACTCACTGACAGTACTGCGTTCATATCGCTCACTGTCATCTGCCTAGCTCGCATGCCGCCCTCTACACCTGCATCACTGTGTCATATTACAGGTCTTAAATTAGTTAAATAAATTTAAAGTCTGTTAATCATTTTGCCGCCCCCTACATTTTGCCGCCCGGGGCAGAAGACCCCCCCTGCCCCCCCCTAGCTGCGGCCCTGGCCACTACTACTATTACTACTAGTCTAGTTAGTAAATATATCGGTTGGACTAGCCTATATGGGGCATCATGTATAGAAATGCAAAAACTAACAAATATAATGCATACATAATTAAAGTGTTTCATGTATATTGATATAAATTGCATTATTTATGTATCCTTTTTCATTTCATACTCTCTTGAAAAACCAGATACGCTACATCAAAGCCCAGGTAATCTAAAACAGATACATACGCCCAAGATTCCCAAAATCGACCTGTATACAGCTGTGTCTCAAAATAGAGGACTGAAGATGGAAATTGTATTAAGAGAAAACTTATGAAATGAAGAAGAATCCATAATTGGTCCATTTTTATCAATATATAGAAAAGACAGCACATATATAATTATATGTGCCAGTATTTTTCATTTCTATAAATGATGCCCCGTATAGGCTAGTTGAACCAATATATCTTAGTGAAAATATATTAATAAATGTACCAAATACACTGGTCAACACAATTAAAATTAACTCATACCTTTCTCAGAGTGAAAAATTTTAATATTATCTATATAATTTTAATATTCCTTTTTATTATCTTAATGTAATTTAGGTTTAACTAATAAAACAAAGATAAAAACAATAGTTATTTATGTCACTAGGCAGCAAAATGGAATTTTGCTGACAAGTTTTTTAAGTTTTAGTTCCGAGCTAAAGGCGAGGATAGGCTAAACAAATCAAATTTACTGCTGAGGCGAAGCCGAGGCAGGAAATTTACTATTTTACTGACGAGGCGAAGCCGATGCAGGAAAACTTTAATTACCTGCTGAGGTGTAACCGAAGCAGGTAATCTTTAAACGAGTCAGGAATGTTTCCTTTGCTGCATAGTTACATACAATATTTTATCTACTAACCGCAGAAAAATTACACTAAAGATTTTAGTACCTGATTTAGAGGGGAATAAACTTTCTTTGTATGATGTTGCAATATTTACAATTTCAGGTGGCGTGTTATCAAACAAGTCTTCAACGTCTTGCACAACATTATCATAGTACATATTTAAACTTCAAAAACCTAATTAACAAATTTATCAAAATAATAACAAAACTATTAAATTATTATCATCTCTTTTAATAGATTAAAGATTTAAAGCAATGACAGTTGTAAAAATCGAATTGATGACTCGAAAGTTTGACTAAGTGTAATGACTTAAAACAAAACAAAGACAAAACAATCAGTGTTGCCACTTTTTTTATTAACAGCTGTTTTTTATCTCAATTTTTAGCGATTTTTTTAAAAAAATAATCACTGCAAAATAATAATATTAGTTTTATTATTATAATTTTTAAAGGTATTTTCAAAAAACATATAAATATTTAGCAGAATATTATGCTTAAATATACAAAAATGAACAATGTGGGAGAGTTCATAACCTGAGATGTAGTAACTTATTCTGAAAATTTGGCAGCCCGTTTGTTATTTTGCTGACACTTTGAACTTTTGCTGACACTTTGATATTTTGCTGCGTGTTTTTTTGACACATTACAAAAGAATCAAGGAAAATGACATTTTGCAGATTGAAAACAGTACAACAATGCCTAATTTTGCTGCCGTGAGTAGATAATTTATTTTTTTTATTTGAAATAGATAAATAAGAAGATAAAAAAGAAGAAAAGATAAATAGTTATGCATCTGAAAATTATTTAAAGCTGATAAAAAATAAAATTAAAGCTCAAATATGTTATGAGGAGAATCTAGAAAAAGATTTAAGTAAACACACATGTGGAGGGTTTGATTTTAAAAAATTAGGAATCTTATTGATGTCAATATTTATATGGTGTAACCAGGTGGTTTGGAACCTCCCTTGGTGGCCTCAGGGCCCTCTCGTTATTTAAAAAAAAAACGAGCTTGAGGCCTCTAGCATCGAGAAACTAAAAGCACAAGGGCATGCACCGCTGTAAGCTACTTGTATCTCGAGTATAACAGCATTGTACAACGGTGGTTGTAGCTCGTATCGCGTTCATAATAATGTAAGCTGCCCTGCAGAGTTGAGCCCCATTTGTGTCAGGATTATATCTAGTACACTACAGTTTTGTGCACAACCTGCTCATAACGGGCATGTAACACTGTTAATCGTACCGACAGTACGATTAACAGTTTCGTACGTTACAGGTACCGATGGGTATACAAAGGCCGGGCTCCCAGGAGTCGAGATCAGTTGAAACCGAGACAGTAGAGATTGAGTACCTAGTTATGGGAGAGCTGTGTGTGCCCGGAGGTATGAGGTTTGGCTGTGCACTCTTTTAATTTTTTGTCTGTGTCCACGATTACGCAAAGCTGGGAGCAGGATTTCTTGCAGTGAGTAGACCTTTGTATACATGTGGCCTCCAGACCTCTATCAACTAAGAAGTCACACAACCATCAACATAATATTCAGAGTGCTCTCTTTGAAACTTGTATGAAAGGTAGCTCTTTTTGTACTAACAACAAGTGAAACCTGTGTATTCACTAATCACTTATTGTGTTAACCCATTGTCCCATTTAAACATGAGAGAGTTCTTCATTTGTAATAACGAACAAGATGATCGCTTTTAATTTATTCTTGTGTTATGTCTACAGTTTTGTTTTAAAGGTTTTATTTTTTTAAAATAAAGAAATAAATAAATTATAATAATCGAAAGGCACTTAATTTATTTAACTCAACATTCATATATACATAACATACATTATACACTTTATTACACATATTTTAAAACTATTTTACAGACAAAAAAAAGAAGAAAAAAAAGTTACTTTTTTCTATTTTTTTTTTTTTTCATATTAAAAAAAATCTAATAAGAAACACCTAAAAAAATGTATATTTTATTAACTAGATTTTTTTTTTTTTTTTTTTTTCATATTTACAAGGTAATAAGAATAAAAGAAAAAACAAGTTTTCTTATAATATATTATTGTTTTAATTAGATATGGCAGTACTGCTAAACAGTCAGAGTAGTTTTGCTTTTCTGTAATCTACATTTACAGTGTTTTTTTGGTCTCTTAAATGATTTTTTTATAAGGATTCAAAATTAATATTAAATAAGTAAAATAATTTAATATTAACAATTTTGTTTAGAAAATATTTTAAAGCAATTTGGACAAATGGAATTCAAAATGACCTTAACTAAATTAACTTCTTTGTCTAAAAACTAGTTACAGACTTAAGATGGATATATATGGGGGCCTGGGTGGCTTGGAGGCTAGAGCGCTTGCCGTGCGATAACGCAAGTTAAGCAGCATCGAGCCGGGTCAGAAGGTGACCGTAGCTCTGGGTTCGATTCCCATACCAGTTCCCCCGCTCAATGTCCACCCAGCATTGTTTAAACAAATAGGAAGCAGGTTTCGGCCTGGAAACCAAGATGGAGACACTCCTGGTTGTATTACAACGTAATCTTCACACGAGTGTGAAGATTACGGTCCATAACCTGGGTTTGTTCAATGGGCCCACTTAAGTGGCATGCGTCTTCGGGTGTAAAAGCCCCCGGAATAAAAACATAATATACGTTTTATGATAAATACTTAGTTATGAAGGACTTAAGTGCATTTTAATCTTTTTCATTTCTTGTAATTATAAATTATGATTTTCTTAGAATAAATTTCATTTTCTTCTATACAATTTTTAATAGCACCTTAAAAAATATGATGAATCAAGTGAAAACTGTGGTTGTCCCTTAGCGCTATTATTAGTAATACAACTGAGAGGTTGAACCTTAGAACCTAGCAATCAGGTCACTTAATTAGGTTTACTAATCAGCTATAGAATTCAGCCACTTTACACACCACCGTACCATCAAAGAAAGAGCGGTGTGATCAATAGAGAGCCATGTAAATCAAAGTACCTAGGAGCACAAGTGACCACAAATGCCTTTACAATCACAGAAACTGAACCCCTGGTTGATGCGTAAGGTTTATGTAGTATTTTATTAGGATGCTTTTAGGATTAGGAATAAAAAAAATGACTTCACATAATTCATAATGTGGTTTGATAATAACTTGATAAACTAAACTTTGAGATGATATTTCATACGTTAAAAAAAAGTAATAATAATAATTTTGCAGTCAATCCTTAACTTTCTTATGGTTAACTTTAGTGATTTTGCCTATCACGAGAATTTATTTGTGCTTTAATTTATTTACTCTGCTTATTCGCGAAGAAAGCTATATTAAATTAAAAATGTTACTTGTAGGTTTAAGGAGATTTAGTCAGAGAATTTGGGAAGTAAACTTGAATTCTGGGAATATTTTAAAAAATGGGGGACAGAAAATGTTGATGTTTTTTTGACATATTGGCATGGAAAATTTAATTAAATTTAAATTATTTTCCAACAATTCCAAACAATTTGGAATCAACTCTTTAATAGCTTTTATTTGATACCCCACTCAAAAATAAAAATTGGGTGACATGAATTATCTGCCATTTTAAATTCGAACGGCTGAAAGTTTTGAGTTCGCAATATTTTTCCTAATTCAATTTTAAGTTTTTGGTAGTTTTCATACTACGGAAAGTTAAAATAATTTAAATCAAATTATAATTATTATTTACTACGGGAAACAGACAGTGAAAAACCCGGCGTGGGAGTGTATTTTTCACTGTCTGTTTCCCGTAGTAAATAATAATTATAATTTGATTTAAATATTTTTCCTGTGTACAAGTCAAAAAGATCTTTAACACTGAAAAGTGTCATGTATTTATTTCTTTTGATTCAAGAGTTATCAAAATCTTTACAGAGTGACAGAAAGACACGGGAACAAAACTATAAGGGCTTTTTTTTGGTTTTACCAACGAAGCCCTATAAAACTAAGATGCCTAAAATGAAAACTATTTTTATGAGTTTTGTGAGTCAATCAACCATTCTCAAATGCTTTTCTAGGGTAAAAGGAAACAACAGTTCATAAATCATTTTTTTTTTTTTTTCTAGTTTGGTCATTTTTCTGAATCTATTCAGTTAACTTTTAATATTGTGTTTGTTTGTTCGGGTCGGGATTAGAACGGTCCGGATTAGATAGGTAGGAATATCAGCAACGTGAAAATGCGCAATTTTACTATTTCATTTTTTTTGTAGTATCATTCTCTCAAAATATTAAAATATTTTTTTAAACTTAATAGTGTTATTGTATGAAATTAACATTAACTCATAACCCCCCCCCCCCCCCCCCATTTCTCATATACAATAGATTTAAATTTCGTGGCAGTTTTTTGGGATAGTATTATTGCAAAAGTTAAGGAGTGACAGTATTTCATTTTTGAATGCAGTGTTCCAACAAAACAAATTAAAAAATGTGTTATGTTCTTAAAAAAAAGCTGAAGGGGCCAAACAGTATTTCACATCTTTGTTTTAGTCTGTAATAAATTCTACGGGTAAATTTAAAATATAAATAGACTTTGCATGCAGCAGTGATAAAAGGGACCCTAAAGAAGTAGGGTAGAACGACCAAAAGGACCCTAAGGTCCTTTTTGAAGTTAGACCTTTTAAGGGTCTAACCCATTGTAGCAATAACAGACGACTCTGCATGCAAACAGTAATGCATTATTTTATTTTCACTGACAGTATGTAATTGATACAACACTGATGTGTATTTTTCATTTGCAATAGTAACTATTTAGTTATAGCCCAATTCCTAAATTTTTTAAGTGTTAAAAAAAACTTTGTTTTTATATATTTTTTTTATCCCGGAAAAATTGATTTAGAAGTAAGATTTACTACACAAAAACTTAATTTATTATCCCTGAAATTACCCTTTTAACACAGGTTTTATTTCTTCTTATTTTTTTTTTAATTTATCATGTAACATTTCATTTCAATACCTAAAAAAATTCATATTAATATCATAAAACATTTTTATTATTTTTTTATTTTCTGCTTCTATTTTTAAATTGGAAGCAATTAAGATCACACAGTTTATCTTTTAATCTGATTTCAAACAATTTTTCTTTAATCAACAAAAAGTACGTATTTGTCCTATATTAATAAAAAAAATTAATATTGAATAGCATCAAACTTATCTTATAAATATACATCAAAGATAATTTAACAATATGACTTTAAAAAAAAAATCTTTCTGGTCTGGTGTTTAAAATAGTAAAAAAAAATAAATAAATTGTGTAAAAATTGAAAAATAAATAAATTGTGAAAAAAATAAAAATGTATAAACTAATTAAAAAAAATATATATATATAATAAATATCAAAGAGTAAATTTCCAAATATTAAATTGAATAAATAAAGTCAAATTATTCGTATAAAATATAGAAAGAATTTTATTCACAAAATGCTCTTATTCATTATTATTTCAAATATTAATTATTTTAAATTCATATTGACTTAATTATATTCATCGATTTTAAACTGATCCATATTAATTACTGTATACATTTAGAGGGGGGGGGGGGGGGGAATGTGTAATTAATTAATAAAAAAAATAATAAACACAATTGGGTGTTAAAAACAAAAAGAACTTTCTCAGTTAATTGTTGAATACTAATTTAGAGAATGTAAACAAATTTGTGCTAAAATAATCAGTTAGTGAGGAATTTAAACAATAAATTGATTATGATTTATCATCAATATTTTATATTCAGTGTGAGTTAAGTTCCAAAAAATTAAAAGTGAAAAAAACAAAGAACTTAAGTGTATCATAAAATTAAAAAAACAAAAAAGTGGTCTAAATAATTAAAAGTAGATAATTTTTTTTGTACACAATACAAAAGTTCTTTTTATAAATTTTATATTTCAGTAACCTAATGCAAGAGGTGATCAATTACTTTAATTTCTGTAGTTAGATTGGAAATTTCTAACATGTATAAGGATTTTTGCCATGAATTATTTCAAGACGTTAAGATATCATAACAAATAGCTTTAAAGAGGGATCGCAAAGTGGCATAATTGCAAACTTTCATCTGCAATCTAGGATACTATCAATATATCTAGTGATTGTTGGAATCCTATGGAGGTAAGGAGCCATATTAAGTGGATCTATGATGTGGGTAATTCCTTCCTGTCCAGCAGGACCAGATATGCTCAATGGCCCCACCTAGATAGTTCAAAACATCCTATAGACGGTAGTATTGGTGGTGTCTACATTATACTTCACGACTATTACTACAGTAATCAAGTATGATGTGGAGACCACCTTAGAATGGTCTAAGAATGTAACGGAGTTTAAATATTCACTGAAACCATGGAATTTTATGATTTAAGTATCGAGTTAAAGTTAGATTGTGTAATTGGATAAAGATGCTTTAGAGAATTATAGATATTATTAATTTAAAATTTGCAAGAACCCTAACAAATTGGATGGCAACCCAAGAGGAAGAAGGCTTAGAGGGAGAAACGGACTGAGATAGCTAGAAGATGAACAAGACCTGAGAAAAGAAGGTGATTCCTGAAGGCCACATTAAGAGCAGCATGGAAAAAAACATTAACATGGGCTTTAGAACCACATATAAATGATTACTGTCAACATAATGTTAGTTCACAGGATAGCATTGTGGTCTTCTAAAATTTACTTTTATCAGCTTTGATTGTTTTCTTCTACATATACAAAGGAGTTGTCTGTATGCTTGTTTCTTATACAAATCTACAGTTTTATTCTGAGCTTAATGAAATTTTGCACTCTTGACCTTCCTAAACAAGAGGAGGGACAAGAGGAGGGGTCACAGTTTACATGAGATATTAAACTCTCCTAAATATTACCTCGGCTAATATTAAGTAATTCAACTAGTTAATTATTTTTATACCACAAGTAAAGTGATAATTTTGGGAACTGGTTCAGTTTTCTGAAATAAAAAACAACAACAAATGTTTGAAATAGAATGGTCTCCATTCCTTAAAGTCAATACTATCACGGACTTGAAATTATCAAATGAAAAAAAAAATGAAAAACAATTGATGGTTATTTATCTTGATATAACTCTATGTGATAAAAAAGTAGATGATACATAATTAAAGAACTTAAAATAATTAAGGACAATGTGTAGTTTAAAAAAGATGAATTTTCATCAATATTAACATGAAAAATAAATGTTCATCATTATTGGGATCAACCGATTATTTTTTTTTTTTACGCTCTCTATCGGTCGAATTCCATCGTTATAATGATGAACCTACTTCTAATCTATGAATCATCGTCGCCGTCGTCGTCTTCATCCTCATCACTGTCTGATGAGGGTGATGATGAGGAGGAAGCAGCGCTGGAATCGAATAGAAGCAGGTCGCCTGAAGCACTGCTACCATCATCGGTTGGGAGATCGTCAAGTAACTCCATAGCAAGAGAATCTGTAAACACTCAGGGTCATATACAAATAAGTACAAGTAAGTTAACTCGCCATAATTAACTGATCAATTTTTGCTTATTGAGTTTTCGTTAACTACTTTTAAGCATACAATTGCCAGCAATCTAAACTAATCAAAAAGTAATTTTTCTAAATGAACAATAAAAAGTGTATTTAATAAGGGAGGGGAAATATACTCTAACTAAAAATGTATTATAAACTAGAAAAGGAGCTATTAAGTACCATATTGCATCAAATCCATCTCATATCCGACGCACCCTAATTTTGGGCACCTAATCTATTTGGTAAAAAAAAAAAAAAAAAAAAAATCAAATTTAAGACGCCCTTCAATAGTTTTAATATAATCACAAGTTTGATTTTCATCATTAACATAAACATAGGCTAATTTAGTCACACATAAAAATGAATTTACTTAGAAACAGTAGAATTGGAATTGCTTGAAAAAGAGATGTCTTTCCATGATCGAATTAGCGTTAGAACTGACAAACTTTTACATCCAAACGAAATAGAAACTGAAATTAAATGTTGGAGATTCTTATAACTAAATAATTGGAGACAGTGAAATAAAGAATCACCTTGAATACTAAAACTAGCTGTTGGAAACATATTTTATTCTTTTTAACTTTAACGTTTTTATGTAACATCACCCTCTAGCACTCGCCTGCTGTGAGTGCAACGCCGCATTTTTAGAAAAAAAATATAAACAACACCTAGGAAGACTTTCTGGTCATTTGTCGGCTTTTTACCTTCTAAGAAGGTCTTTCCCCCTAAATTTATTCAGAAGAAATTTTGTCATCTTCATTAATTCTCTAGGAGAGATAACCTAACGTTTTTATTCCACACCCTCAAAGCAGTTAAAGTAAAATAAACAAATACCTTATTGCTTCGGATATAAGAGGCGATTTTTTCCCGTTTTTGCATCGCCAAAATCGAGATGCGACTTATATTAGAGGTGCGTTTTATAATCGATGAATTCAAGTGTAACAGATCTGGCTAATAAACCTTTTTCTACGAACTACTCTTTCAAGAGTACTGCTGAGATCTTGTTTTTACTTTTTATTTATAATCCTCTGAATTTTGCCAGGATATCATTGTTGGGCCCTCCTATTTTATCAATTTTCAAGAATTTTAACGTGTTCAATTTCTGATGAGATTTTGGGTGAGGGGTTTCGTTGTACCTATTTAATTCTTGTTAGCTTCAAAATCTAACCTAGCTTATCTCTGCCTTGTGTCTGTCTTACAATTAATTAAAGATTCGATATTTCAACAATATCCATGGTAGACTGCCTAAATTTTACGTCTTAACAAGTTATTAAAAAGAGAACGGAATATTTCCCCTTTGAAACCTGGTGCGACACATATTCAAAGCATTATTTTTTCCCAAATTTTTAGCTCAAAAATTGGAATGCGTCTAATATTCGAGGGCGCCTTATATTCAATGCAATACGGTACACCAATTTAAGACGCCCTTAAATTTAAGACGAATCACATTTTCTAGTACTCAAAATCATGGAAAGTGCGTCTTAAATTCAATGTAATATGGTATTTCATAAGGGGAGTGTTTTTATTTTTTAAACTAACAACAAACGTAACACATAAGAATGATATGATCGAGGCTCTTTGTAAACATAGAGGGCCAAGGAGGGAGATCAACTTTTACAATTGAGGAGCTTAGTATCAAAGACGGACAAGAGCAGATTTCAAAATTTTACAGGAGAGCCGAAAAACTGTAGCTCAAATTCTACAGGTGCTAGAGCTATGATTTTTTTCTGTACATTCTTAATAGACTCAAAAATAGTTAGAAGTTCTGAAAATGTGAATTTCTTTGATATTTTAGCTGCAAAATGGAGTTAAAAAGTGGAGTGGTCCACTTTTGAATCAAAACCAGGTTTTGTCCGTTTTTGAAGCAAAACGACATGGAAATAATTGTTAGAATAATAATATTAGAGAAATATTTTTTTGCACGTTTTTCAGAGTTTTTGGGGGGTAGTGCCCCCAAATTTAGATCTAAAATTTATTTCTCGATTTTTCCTTGGGGTATCATTTTTCTAAACATGTATGCCAAAGATGGTAGGAGTAGGTATTCAGATATTAAAGGCCGCAGTGCATCATGTGAACGAGTTAGTAAAATGCAGCCTCCTGATTGGCTGTTTAGGTTATGTCCACTTTTGAAGCAAAACGTGTGTTGACTTGTCCGTATTTGAAACAAAACTACAAATATTATTGCATTTTTACCCCTTTTCTGGTCGTTTTAGATGCAAATCTGATCAGGCAGAATCTGATGCAGCGGCCAAAAATCTATAAGAAACAATCGATAACTGAAATTCGGAAAAGATGTCGATACTAGGCTCCTCAATTGATCATCATTACTGAGACTTGAGGCAAGATTCTTTACAGGGGCTTGTAAATAAGCAACAGTTTACTGCAGTGTGTGGCTGGCAATAATATCCGGGCTACATAGATTAAAATCGAGAAACATTGGCGGCAATATGTTCATATGGCCCTGCAATAGCTCTGGATTTTGAGCAATGTAGCCTGGCCATTATTGGCGTAAAATGTTGACTGTTTACAAGACCCTTAAGAATTTATCCCAATCCTTAAAACTTTTTACTTTTTCCTTTTGTGACTGCTTATTATTACATGCATTTGTAAGCTACAAATTTGATCATAAATTTTTAAACAATTTCCCGAGTATCAGAAAGATAAAACTTTCATCAAATAATGTATTTCCTATGAAAATCCAAGATAATCAAAAATAAACAAAAAAAATTGTATAAGTTTTTTAATTAAAGAAATAATAAACGCAATTATTCTGAACATTTTCAAAGCGTGTTTTAAATAAGTAGATTATATATATCTTTTAAATTGTTTGATATAAATAAAATAAATGATTTAAAATAAATACCATGAAATCTTTTGTTTTGACCATGAGTCAAAACATTAAACTTGGTCAAGTTTACTCTTTAGAAAATATTTTAGTAAATAAATGCTACAAGTGGAATGAAATATTAAAATTTACAATGGTCCACTCCTCAAATTCAATCCCTTAATTTTAATTTATTTAATTAAAATTCAATGCAGTCTATTTCCATTGATTTCAGTAAAATTTCTTATTTTCTAACATTTTCTTTTAAAGTTAAAATAAATATTTATAAACAAATTAAAGAATAGTAGTTAGTTATAAAGTAAAAATATAATACTAATAATAAAAACAACAATTTATTTAAAGTTCAAAAGGGAATAATTTTATTTTAATAAATCAATAATAATATGTTTATCTTAATTATGTTTTTTTTCTTATTTTTTTAATTAAATTGACAATTAAATTATTAATAATAAATTAATATTCTTCAAAAAAAAGTTAGTCTTCTGATTTTTGTACCTCACCAGGGTATTATCAATTATTCTCGAAAAAAGGGGTCTGATTCGTTTTTTTTTTTTTTTAAATTAGAAAAGAAAGAACGAAGAAGAAATTTAACTGAAACCTGAAAAATAAGATAATCTAAAAAGAAATACCTGACATAAAAAGTTGATCAAGATTATAAACTAATTCATTTTTGAAGTGGTATAAAGGCACAATTAGAAAGATCCTTTTAAATCAAATCAAAAAGTGTATTTTATCTTCTAAAAATTGTTATTAATAATAATAAAATTGATTCCATATAGTTGAGCTGTTCAGATGACTTTTAATGTTAAGTGTAAAGGTTATACCTAGAAATTGACCCTTATAACAATTGATGTCAAATAATAACCTTCTAGTCAATCAAATTTAAATTGACAGAATACCACAGATATTGTTAGTATTAGTTCTTTAGATTCTCCCCCCCCCCCCCCCCTTTCAAAATCAAAATGTCTAGTACGTTGCTTTCCAAGGTAATAACATTTTGAGAGAAAAAAAACAACAGAACTTGCTTAATACTGCCTGTATGAAGGGTTAAAAAAGGTTCATAAAAATACTTAGGATAACTGAACAACTGAAACTAAGTTTGAAAATGTGAACACTGACGTGTCTAGTTCAAACTGGATCACTTAGCCTAAATTTGTTAAACTGATCCCTAATAATAATATCTTATCATCAGCTAATGTTGTGTTTATCATAAATCAACCACATCTTAGCCTGATTTACTAGCAGGTTAAATAATGTTATGTATATAAGTGTATATGTATGTATGATTTGGTAATAAATGTTATGTATAACCTTTGAAGGTTATATGTAACACTTAACACTTATATTTAATCACTTATATAACACAAACACTTATATTTTTGGAACAAGATATGTTTGTGTTAGGATAGTGGTTCCAGAACTAACATCTTTAGCCTTTGAGACGCTGATACACCCTTGGGTCTTTTATGGAAACTGCTGGGTCTGTGTTTATCTCTCAAACTTTAAAGTGAGCTAATTTTTTTTTTTTTTTTTTTTTTTTTTTTTTTTTTTTTTTTTTTTTTTTTTTAGGTTTAATGAGATAATTTACCTTATTAAATCTAAAAAGTTAGTTAAGTGCTAATAATAAATAAATTAGTAATATAAAATGTGTTACTAACGATCATGCTGGTCGTCATCTGAATTAGATCCGTCCGACCCATCCATTTCTTCCTCCTCATCCTCTTCTTCCTGAAAAAAAATGAATAATGAATTTAAAATATACATCGGTGTTAAAAAGGCAGATAAAAATAGTTAGAAACTAAATATAGAGGAAAAGGCTTTCCCAAGAGTAGGAACGCACTGTAAAGCTATCGGAGTGAGATCTTGTTCATTAAGTGCCGGAGAAAAGAGCCGAGATAAGAAGCAAAGGTGATAGACTCTCCAGCAATCGGTCTCGGGAGACTGAAGGGAACTCTCTTACCGCCGAAAAGGAAAAAATAAACTGGTCGGGCTCAACTGGACGCTATTTAACAGAAAGAAAGTTTCAACAATAATAATAACTACAGAACAACCTTTGTCAAGAAACTGCTTAAGAATTGCTCATTTTAGAATTACTAAGTATAAAAACAGTGTTCAGTGTAATTTCGGTTACTTTCAAGCATAATAAATAGTTTCAAGACAATTTATGAGTAAATCCATAACAATATTGAAATACAAGACACATGACTTAATAGTGCACTTGCACCAGTTATATGGCTGAAAAGGGGGACCATGGAAAACAAAGTAAATTCATTTCTTTCCCCCTTCTTCTTAATTAGACTAAGTAGGAGATTCCTCATTGGGAGGCCAGGGGTCCATGATAGCTCATTGATACTATTAATTAGCGTTGGGAACCAATTGAAAAACAGTTGACTAATCGGCTGTTTTAAAATATTCATTCATTCGGTTATGGATGTCTAGTTTTCATTCGACTGATATCAGTCTGTAGTTTGGAGTTGTAATTCGGACGTGTATAACGAGATAACGAGTACCATGCGCCTTCTCACCCCTCCTCAGCTCTGAGCCCTTCACTGTTGTTCCCTTCCTCTACCACCCTCAAATTAAAAACAAAAACATCCGATTGAAACATTCGACTTGCGGGTTCAGTATCAGTCTATATTTTTATACCCTATTCCCGCTATGAAACTGTTTTCAGTCGATTGAATTCAGTCGATTGTTTTTTCCTGAATTGACTTATTCATTCGTTTGGTTTTTCTAGTCGGTTGTCCCAACTTTACTATTATTAATGCTTTGGAAGTAGGAGGTTTCTGGGTTTGTTTTCAGGTGATGCATTGCATGACTCTGGCAAGGTACCATGTTGAGTGTTCAACCAGCATTGTGATAATGGGTAGCTACTTAAGTGAAGTGACATCTAAATGCTAATAATAAAATTAATACAGCTGATGGATCAGCAAACTAACCCCAGGTCATGCATTGCATACATAGTCGAGCATGCCCATAGGCAGGCCTAAGCCTTCCGTGGGTTGCTGAACTTTGGATTATTTTTATTATTATTTTATTAAGTAGTAGATTATTTAAATCAATTATTACACAGACAAATAATCAGAAGTTAGCTAACTCTAAGGAGTTACTTACTTATAAATTAACTTTAATTAATACATCCCTACAAATAATTCAAAACAAAAGTAGTAAAGAAAACATACATTAGTAGTAGGATCTTCTCCGTTATTTCTGGGCCTCCCGACATCGTAAATCTTTACAATAGATTCCTGTACACTTTCGAACATGCCGTGATTCTCTACGAGAGCTATCTGTGTACCTCTCCTGTTACAGCCCATGTCATAAATGTTTTTCTTCACATCAATCGTAGCTAAATTAAAACACAATATTTCAAGGGTAAGAGAATTTAAAATAAAAATAAAATGTTATTTTCACACAACAAAATAAGGGTACGTAAAGAAAAGAGTTATAAACGTTTTAAAATAAATATTATATAATACCTATACTAGAATAGTCGTAAGCGTCTAGAGTTTTAAATGAAGATTCATAGGAACTATCATCGTCAGTTTCCTTTTCAAGGGATATTGAATAAATTACATCTGCAGTTGGAGAGAACACCACATCACATTGGTCTAGGGTGGGAACGGTACGGAGCAAATGGAATGTCCTCAAATCCCATACCTCAGTATTAGATACAAGCTGTAACATTTAATTTAACACCATTACACCAAAATGTTTTTAGTCAGCATGATATGTTATACATCAATTTAGGTCTTGAAGTGTAAAAAAATATATATATAACAATTAAAATTTCACATTAAATATTTTCAAAATAGCAGCCAATAACACGGACGACTAAACAAAAAAAGTTTTTAGTCAGCGTGACATGTTGTAAATTATTTTGAAGTAATTGAAGAGTAGGAAAAGAATATGTAACTATTATTACCAAATTTCCATTCTTTGCTGGCATTTTGAAAACAAATGTGGGTATTGAAAAAAGTTTATGCTATTACAGCATGTCACATTATTTTAAAGCTCTTTTCTGGTAGATTGAGAATATGTAACTATTATTACCAAATTTCCATTCTTTGCTGGCATTCTAAAAACAAATGTGGGTATTGAAAAAAGTTTATGCTATTACAGCATATCACATTATTTTAAAGCTCTTTTCCGGTAGATTAAGAATATGTAAGCTTTTCCCAAAAATTTCCTGGTAGCCATATTGAAAACAAATATTGGATAAATAAAAGCAAAATGCAAATTTTTCTACACTTTTTTATGCCTCGCATTACTAGGAAAACTTAATTTTATTCTTTAACAAGTTAAAACTTGTTTTATTGTGTGCACTCTACTAGCACACCTCATCACTATACCCTACCTTATCACATACTTATTAGCTATGGCTGTCTGTCTGTAACTTGATTCCAAACCTATCTCTCTCATCCCTTTCCCTTCAACAACAAACTTGTCTGCAGAAATTAGTAACAACCTTCACAGACTCATTCATGGTATTAACATATTTAATAATATTATTTTTGTTTTATCACATACTAACCTCATATCCGTTAGGATGGAAGACTCCTGAAAGAGTTTGATTGAGTTTGTCAAACTTGTGGATCTCTTTGGACGAGGAAACATCCCAGAGTACACCGTCAGATAGAACTAACTCGTCTGTAGGTGAAAATGTCGCTCGGTTCTTATTGTACTGATTAGAAACACCAGGCTTTAGAGAAAACAGAGCAACTCCTCTCTCTATGTCATAGATCTGTAAACACACAAACAGATAACAATTTAACCAACAAGATTAAAATACATAATGATTAGAAAGTTATTGCTCCCAAGCTTGGCAAAGGTAACGGAAGCACTGGGATCATTTAAAAGAACAATTTTTATCAAGTTTTCAATTTTTTAAAAGTTATTAAGTTACTTATACTAGCATTTAGAAATGAATAGACTTGATGCTGTTGTTAGGCATTATTTGGAGAACAAAAAACCACTATAAATTTATTCATTTGTAAAGTTGAATCAACATAACGTACACACATCGTGTGACAAAACTCAAGGTCTCATTGCCTCCTCCATGGATTTTCTTCCCTCTACAAGTCAGTTTGACTTATCATATCAATACTTATAGAAGATTCCACACAGGAAACAGCGTTTTTCTCAACTAGACATCTTCTCAAAACAAAACTACTCTCTACCTTACACACTAAATCTACCACACTTTTTATTTTAAGTCGTTTTTTTTCCTCTGCTTACATTTATAATATATTTTTACACAAAAACAATATATAACCTTATTTAATATTTATACATTTATAAAAATGAAATTTATTGAAAATTGTTGTCGCTAAATGAATATATACATAATCATTTCAATCTAGGATAGGTGGATTACATAATTGTTAAAAAAAAATATTATTTATTAATGCTGGTAGAGTGTACATTATATTATTATTATAAAGCAGGTAGAAAAGGGTTCGTTTTGGCTAAGGGATTATAAAAAAAGGGTAAAAACTAAGACTGGGGGTCAGGGGTCATAACAGGGGTCTACGAACTCTACATGACGAAATCTTGCTTTATCTTTCTGTTCTTCCCTCAACCCCCGCTCTATCTACTGGGCTCTTCATAGAACGTTCGTAGTACCGCAGATAGTCAACAGAAAGCGCTAGGTACACTACGTAAATGTACGTGAGCAGTGCTGTGCCTCCAAACAAGAAAAACTTCCGACGAGGCGGGAAAACGTTTCTTTAAGAGTTCTGCGCAGAGAGGTCAGTTTAATCCAGAGAAAATCCGCATGGAATCCACCACGTTCTTCATCGTCTACATTTCAGCAAAATCTGCCAGTACTTCAAGCAAGGGGACTTCAGCCCAACTATACGAAGACAGCTGGATAAGTTTTTAATCTCAATTTTATGTTATACTTTCATATTAGGAAAATCGTCAATTCTGGTCTATATATGATTCACATTAATTTTTATTTAAAAGGAAAAAGAAATGTATTAATAATTAAAACAACACCGTTTAAATTGAACAAGTCTTTTATTGTGGCATTAAACTCCCTTTCTCATAGTATTAATTATTTAAAGTACAATTTAAATAAAATATATTTCTCGCATCAGTCCAAAGAGCAGGTTCAAGGCGGACGAAAGTCTAAATTTGGCAACCCCCGGCCCTGGATCTCATTTCTCAAGTATCAGGACTAAGTTCTACGACCGGGAAAGGTCTTTGTGAGGTAAAAGGTAATCTTTTTAATTAATTTTAAACCCCCAGCAGAAGGTGGACCTCAAATTATATATATTATTACTATATATACAAGTCAATTACTTGAATAATAAATTGAAGACTTTGAATAAAGCGTTCTATAAAAGACACAGCGTTTAATCATGAATAAATGGTAATTTAAAATAAAGCAGTTTTATTGGCTGCAACAAATCACCAAGAAATTACTCCAAAAAAAGGGAAATTACAAAAAAAAGAATAATAATAATAACAGTACTTACAGTGGCAGTTTCTCCTTTGGTCCCTATAACCCTGTCTTCATTAAGTTTTGAAAATTCTACGTACTCTTGGTCCTCAATTGGAAACCTGTAACATTAACAAAAAAATTAACTAGTTGATCAGGTAAGTAACAACATTGCCACTAACTTACTCATAAACAGTATTTACTATTACTAGTTGCATAAACTGTGTTAAATATTTCATGCCTCAAACTTAAAAAAATGAAAAAATAAAAGCAACTTTTTGTTTGTTTTTATTGCTTTGGACCAAGGAAAAGTTAAATCTCTATGGGTTCAGTACCTTATAAATTCAGTTATTAGTCTTGATTGAGATTTTACGGTTTTTATACTGGCATTCATAATAAAGGTAAACAAGTAAAAGTAGTAAAAAACAAACATTATAGTCCAGGTGATAGCGTGCAAAAAAGTGTCTGACTAACATCAAGCTAGAATTTCGTGTACAAGTCAATCTTTTAGCGCCTTTTAAGAATATGTGGTCGGCTAAGTTAGTCTGCGGGACATAGCTTGGCAATAGGCGTTTGAAAAAAACAAAGCGGTGGAGAGCAGCCATGTCTCACCAATTATGGTGGACAATGTGATTTTCATGATCCTGAGTACAGAATTAGTTAGTAGACCGAAAATCAAGTTGATGTTAGTTTGTCCCTTGACAGGTGACCATGTTGATTTTTAGTAATATTTTAATAACTAGCCTATCAAGAATATGTGGTCGGCTAAGTTAGTCTGCGGGACATAGCTTGGCAATAGGTGTTTGAAAAAAACAAAGCGGTGGAGAGCAGCCATGTCTCACCAATTATGGTGGACAATGTGATTTTCATGATCCTGAGTAAAGAATTAGTTAGTAGACCGAAAATCAAGTTGATGTTAGTTTGTCCCTTGACAGGTGACCACGTTGATTTTTAGTAATATTTTAATAACTAGCCTATCAAGTGTGAAAATAACATCAACTTGATTTTTGGTCTACTAACTAATTCTGTACTCAGGATCATGAAAATCATACTGTCCACCATAATTGGTGGGACATGGCCGCTCTCCACCATTTTGTTTTTTTCAAATGCCTATTGTCAAGCTATGTCCCGCAGACGAATCTAGCCGACCACATATTCTTAAAAGTCGCTACAAGATTAACTTGTATACAATATTCTAGCTTGATGTTAGTCGGACACATTTTTGCACGCTATCTCCTGGACTATTATAACTAGTTCAATGAATCAGAATATTGTGTATGTATAAACCATAAATGAAATACAGAGCGGTTTCAATTATATACATTATTACACATTCATCGTCAGATTATTGATAATTTTTACAAATCAAGCTTGATTTTGGAAGAAGACAAAATGTTGTCAGGACCAGGGACATCCAAACGGGGTACGAACAACGAAAATGTTCTCCAGGTCAAGATGAGTAAATTATAGTAACAGCGAGTACTAAAGTTAATAAAATTATCATAATGTAATTACATGAGTGCAAAGGTGTTATCACTAAGGTTCCAACAAGCTGATAGAGGCATCCTCCAAGTTGAACTCGTGAGCAGGAGTTTGTTTCTTGTACTACACTGGATGTGAGATATGTAAGACTCATGACAACTATGAGCTGCTGTCTCCTGTAAATTCAAGCAAACACATGTTTAGTAAAACAGTAATATCAACAACAGTATAAACATAAAAGCAATGAGTTTTTTGATCCTTTGTATCAATGGAAATTACAATTAAAAAAAAAAATAGCCATCACTCAGCTCTTTAAGATTGGGTTCATTCCAGGAATCAGTGGCATTATCAAGTTGGCCAAGCCATTAAATGAAATGCCTTATAGTTTATTGTACTTTTTTTTTATTTAAAAATTAAAAATGATTTCCTTCATTTAAAATTCATCCTTTCTTTCATAGGTTAGATCTGAAGTCTTGGATCAGGAATTTTGGTGGGCGAAATATAAGTTCTTAATCAAGCAATTTAGAAGCAGTTCTGATCAGATATGCAAAGTGGAGACGAGCATTGTCCAATCATTCATTATTTCAGCTGAATTGCCACAATAAGCCAATGCATTTGCTAAGCATGGAATTCTTCATTGACAGTGTTGTTGTTTACAAGAATTTATTACAGGATCTTAAAAGTTTTTTTTTTTAGTGCATTAAAAAAAAAAATGCTTTGCAAGTTATAAGCTGAAAACCACTAAAAAAATATAATTTTTAGTGGTTTTTTGAAGATTTCTCATATTTGCGGGGGGGGGGGGGGGCAATTTTGTTGGACAACTTCAGATTTGTATTCAGCACCCCAAAAATCATAAAATAAACCACTAAAAACAATTACACCAGAACTTTCCACTTTGAGCCCTTTTTGTGCACCATTTGACTGGACTATTATCTGAAACCCAATATAATAACCATGTATCTTTGTATTGATTATTCAATGTGATCACTTTTTGTAAGAGGCATGGCCAACAATAAGATAAGAGTGGAAAAGGGTGCAGAAGATTTGAGAAATATTATAATGTAATTCAAATTCAGTAAAAAAGAACAAACAAAATAAATAAATAAGTGAAAGTTAATTATTAATACTTACATTGCCAGTTTGTAAATTAAACATTTTAACTTCTCCATGCTGAGTTCCTATAACTATGTACTTATCCTCACCCTAGAATGAAAAAAATAAATTAAATTCAAGATAAATAAGATAAAACCAGTTTTAATTTAATAAAATTAATGCAAGTGTTACCTTGATTTCTGTAAGATTCAATCTTATAACTTCTTAAAATTTGTTTTTTATGTATTTTGTATACAACTAAGAGAGTATATTTTTTATTAATAATAAGATTAACACATGTCGGGACTTACTAGGAAATCGCAAGAAGTGAAAAAAGCATTCTCCTCTCCATAGCGGAATGTATGAACACATGAGAACCTGGAGTGGATCAGTCTTTGGTTGTACCTCCGGCACACATTGCCTCGGCTGAATCTCATTGTGAAATTTGTTGGAATCTTATTCTTCACCTTAGGATCTGGACACTTGTGAGGCCTGAGACAAAAGTATCAAAATATAATATTACTTAAAAACAAATCAAATATATTAAGTGTGTATTCTGTTAACTCAATTGTGGTACCAAAACTGAAGTAATTTAAAAAATAAAATTCATTATATAAGAGAATAATATTATTATGGATAAGAGCATACTGAGAGTCTACTTTACAAAAATGTTACACAAAGAGCAGACTCTATTTTATGAAAAAGAATGAATCACATCATTCACAGAAAACTGAATCCTCCTTGATTGAATGACAGCGAGAGATAAAAGGCCAAAATATAGTTTATTAAAAAAAAGAAAAGTTGTTTTTAATTTTAAAAGAAAAATAAATAACATATTCTAGTCTTTGGATCCTTTTAAGGGTTCGTGAAAATAAAATTCTTCGCTTCATTTCAGTTTGGCAACGTTTCGGCCTGACCAGCCATTTTCAAGCCTAAAAATGTACGTATATTTACACATTAACTACAATAAAGAACATATCACAAATATAAAGAAGGATAAGTTACATTGTGTAAATTACCTTATAAGTACACACTTGAGGTAAGTGCAGTCAAAAATCTGATACAGATAAAAATACAGGAACTCTAACATTCCGTCGTCTACTAAAACATTATGCAACTCCTATCTACTACGACCACTACGTGCGTTTTGGTAACTGATAATAACAATGATTGAACAAATAAACGATAGGTAAAATAATTTAACAGATATTAAAAATTAAAAAACTATTAACAATGATCACAGGTATGCTTAAAATTGGAAGTGATGAAGACTATAATATTACTTCAGGGTACACCTACAACCAATATTCATAAAAATAAATAACCCTATCAAGGCCAAATTTTAAAAGAAGAAAATAATGTTATAAATGATAAAGGGTACAAGTTTCAAAAAGAAAATAAGAAAATTTACATTATTTTTAAATAAGGTGGTTTAGAGAATCTCATCAACGAAGTAAAATGTAAGTTACATTGTAAATAAGTTACATTGCGTAAATTACCTTATAAGTACACACTTGAGGTAAGTGCAGTCAAAAATCTGATACAGATAAAAATACAGGAACTCTAACATTCCGTCGTCTATTAAAACACTTTGCAACTCCTATCTACTACGACCATTACGTGCGTTTTGGTAACTGATAATAACAATGATTGAACAAATAACAGGAACACAAATAAACTATAGGTGACATAATTTAACAGATATTAAAAATTAAAAAACTATTAACAATGATCACAGGTATGCTTAAAATTGGAAGTGATGAAGACTATAAGATTACTTCAGGGTACACCTACAACCAATATTCATAAAAATAAATAACCCTATCAAGGCCAAATTTTAAAAGAAGAAAATAATGTTATAAATGATAAAGGGTACAAGTTTCAAAAAGAAAATAAGAAAATTTACATTATTTTTAAATAAGGTGGTTTAGAGAATCTCATCAACGAAGTAAAATGTCTGAGGTGGTTAGAGAATGGAAGAATAAAAAATATAATGATCAGCGATATCTATAAATGCAGTCAGTAGTGTTAAACCATGTTTTACCTCTGAAGGAATTAAACTCAAGATGGTTGTTTGTACTTAAATGTCTACAGGGAACATAATGATACCATTTATACTATAGCATCATTATGTAGGGAACATAATGATAGTATTTATACTGTAGTAGTAGAACCCCAGAAATCTGAGCCCCCGATAATCAGAACATTTTTTGGGGTAAAAATAAGTAAGGAAAATATGAAAGAATGCATGAAGAAGAAATATAAAACACGAGTGTATTTCTGTGTCATGATAATACATACAGTGCATATGAGCCACAATGTTATACAATTTATTAAGAATGCTATATATTTTTTTAAGCAGAAACCCTAATAATCTAAACAAATTCAGAAATTCGGTTATTAGTATATTAAAACCTTATATATAAATCTGTTTCAAAAACTAGATAATACAGGTGATCACCCATCATTACAATCAAAGTTAAGTGCAGTTTGTTCTGCCCAGGTCCCTTGTGGGCTGCAATAGTTATTTACGCACCAAGGGAGGAAACAAAGTCATTACACCCTGAGCGTTTTGGTTTCAGTATGGTTCCCTCGGCTACGCCTCAGGAACCATACTGTCTAAATCCCGAGGCGTAGCCGAGGGAGTTATTTAGTTGGTTCCTGAGGCGTAGCCGAGGGAACCATGAAGTTTAATCCCGAGGCATAGCCGAGGGAGTTAATTATAGCGAGGGTAGGCTATGACTTTTTGCTCCCGTGGTACGAACAAGATTTTTCCTCAAGAAGGGAGAAAATCAATACAAATAAAACCTAAGATTTTATCTATTTATTTAGGTATTAATAACTAAATTTACAAATGTTTATTCCTTTAATTTTAACAATGACTTTTAAAAACAATAAAAAATTTTTATAACATCTTATAGTAAAAAAAATAATGTAAATTAAATGTGCAATTCATCTATCACAACTATGTTTTCTTTGATTTCTATAATAACTTTCTATAACTATGTAACTATAATAATAATTCAAATGTTTATTAATACTACAAAATAACTAACTGAATAATATTTAATTTATTTTTGTTTATCTCTAAAATACGAGAAATCAAAAACATAAATATAACCTGATTAGACGTAACCTACCTCTTTTCTAAAAGTCTTGTTTAAACTCAGTTATGGAGTCATACGACATTTTAAAATGTCAATAAAAATTATAGTATCACGGCAATCAAAAGTATGTGTTATTTAAACTCTCTAATATTTTTTAAAAAGCTGTTAACCAGTCTTGTCATTCAGTTAAAAAAACTGCTAGTGCATAGTTACAAAACAGGCAACACTGATTTTTAAAGAATAATAAGTTGGCTCTACTGTTACTTTCCACCACGATTTTTACTATCCGCCACGATTTTTACTTTCTGCCACGATTTCTACTTTCCGCCACGATTTTCACAACTAGGCTGTAATGGGATCATTTCCTCCCTATAAACTAGGGTGGAAAGTTAATGTTTTCTCCCTTCTGGAGGAAAAAATTATTTACAAATAGTAAGTTAATGATAATAAAAAAAAAGTAATACTGACTGAAAGAGAGTAAACTGAGGACAGATAGCCATAGGATTGTTGCAGAGTGCATGCTGATTAGTTAGGTATTCGGTGATGATAGAGTCTAAGGTAACATTACGAGGAGGACGTGGCTGAGGTAACGGCTTTATAGAAGTACAATCTTCTCTCTTCTCTAAGGATCTTCCTCCACAGCTCAATCTGCTAGCACCTGGTTCCAACTTATTCGATCCTTTACCACCACTGCAAAAATAATTATTAAAATATAAATAAATTGTATAATCATCTTACAGTATTGCATGTGAGAATAGGATACTATTCAAGAAAAAAACAATAGTTTAAAAAAGTTAACTAGGGGTGGTAGATAAAGAATGTAGGGTAGTAAGCTAGGTATCCAAATCCCACAACCTTATTTCTAACACTAACCTCCACTTCTATTCCTCACACCACTTATGGTTACATTTCATCTTTATCAATAGAGTATTTGGAATATAATTTGGTTCAAAAGCAAATTAACTTAAAAAAGTATAATTATGTTCAAAATAAAATGTTGTATAAAAGTAACGAGAACCTAAATGAGAGGCTGAGCCTAAGAGGAGTCTTTACAGGAGGAGGAGTCAGCATGATTGATGGAGGAGGTGATATTGATCTCGAATCAGTTGGCTTCAACGAGTGACGACACTAAAACATCATTAAACAATGTAAAAAGTGGTTACAATATTTATCACTAAAAAATAAATAAATAAAATAAAGAATGTTTCAGCTATAAAGATAATTATAAACAATAAATAAATTATAATAAGGTAAAGTTAATAATGTGGGAATCCAAGACCCGCAATACATAGGGAACAAGAGGAGACTCAACCTAGGTAGAGAGGACACATGTGGCAGTCGGTGTCAACATTTCATTGGTTTTTTTCAGGACAGGCGATTGGATTACTCATTTCATCTAGTCTCACTAAATTGGACACAATTTTAGATGAAACAAGTTTAGTGTTTCGTCGGGAGGGGAATTATTAATATAAATCAAAGTGAAAATAAAACAATTCCAATTACCCAGACTGATGAATATTTAATTTAGAGGTTATAATTACAAACATTAACAAAACATAATATTAAAGGTGATAATAACAAAAAATATAATCAAAAGTTACAAAGCTTGCAGACTGTATTTATTAAGGATATTAAATTACAAATGATGTGAAATAATATAAATTTGTTTATGAATAGAAGGTATAAAAGGATAGCTTAAATGACAAAAGTGCAATACCAGGTAAGTAGATGAAGGTATAGGCATATATTAGGATGCCAGAAATAGGATAATTCACAGATATGATACACAAATTCATACACAGATAGATAATGTTTTTAAGATATATAAAAATATTAAAGATATTAAAGTAAAGATAGATAATCTAAATAAAAAGGAATGAAAACATAATGTGATGAGTAAGAGCTATATGAGATAATACAAAAACAATGCCTAGTCAGGTTTGATAACCAGGCAAGAAAAGAACACAAAAATAACTTAAATCTAAACAAAGATTAACTAAACCAAATTATAAACAATGACAATAACTGATTATTTTTAACTAACTACCGGATTAAACATTTAGAAATAAAGCAAAGGTTCAAGAAAGAAAGTAACGAACCCTAAGAGCTTGTGCTTGTTTGTCAATGTATGTGTACGGAGTAAAAGGAACAGCTGATGTTCTGGGCGGTGGTGGTAGATTTGCCTCCTTAAGAAGAAGAATAGCACTCTCTTTAAAGCCATGCTCCATCAGGTGAGAGTAGATCAACTGAAGTAACTCCTTATCGTTAAACTGAATCTTTGTCTGAGCAATAACATTCGCCTAAATAACACAACAAAATATTATTAGTAAATTATTACATTGGTTTTATCCCCTTTCTAAGTAGAGAGAACTTGACTGGTTTAGGCTCAATGAGATTTTAAATTTAAGTTTTGAGCAATTTTACAAGTATGAAGTTTTCCTAAAAAAAATTCTCAGCAGGTTTGATTAGCTGTTCAACAATGCATCACACTGTGCCCTAAGTCTTCATCGATGTTGCAGTAGATAAGTTTAATAAATAATGTTTCTGTACAAATTAATTATAAGCAATGGTCTTTTTTGTTTTTCCACCACATAACAAAAATCTACTCTATTATTTAATTTAATACATATATTCAATCATTTTTTTTAAAGGGCAATGGCAAACTCACCTTATGATCATTAAGTCAATAAATAGTAAGGTTTAAGTAAAACACTTTTAAAAATTAAATAAAAAAAACTCTACTGCTATTTTCCTTGAAATTCATTTCTATAAATTATATGTTAGAAATCAAACCTGTAAATAATTAAAAATTCCCGCAAGTGCTATGTTCGTAGCTGATATTCCCCCACCAGTTTAAACCTTGTTATAAACAGAAGTATGATCTTATTATTCATTATTATTAGTGTGCAAGTAATATCAGTTTTTTTTTAAAAAAAAACCAAGTAGTGTTTTATTAAATCTAAACATAATCAAAAGTAAGCACAAACAATAATAATAAAAAAAAATGAAATGGAAACATTATGATAATATAATTGATTTAAAGATAGCAAGTTTTACTTTGTGTATGTTGGCTAGGGATGGTTCACTGTTGGTAGGAGCCTTAGTTTTACCTGAGACTCTCTCTAGAAGCTCAAGTGCGTATTTCTGGAACGTAACATGTTCTTGTCTTTTATCTTGCAGTATCGGATCCTTCATTAGATCTGCAAACAAAAAATATCTATCATTAATAAAAAGTAATACAGTAAAACAATGAGAATCCAAACTAATAGGGAACAGGAGAGGTTTGGACAATTAACTAATACAACATACATTGTAGAGAATTAATTAAGTAAGACGGACTTACTCTGTAAATGGCCTGTGGTGAAAAGAGGTAGTTTTCCAATAATCTGTCTAACAGTGTCGCTCCTAGCTAGACCACATAGAGCCTGACAAGCCAGTCCTCTGATTGAATCTGCATCTGTTATAGGAATCTTAATACTAATAAGATTCAAAAGCACCTGCAACACCAAATAACTTGAGTAAGTACAATGTCTAACTATCAAGTACAACAATCAAACAGAAAACACTTAAATGGTTTTGTTGTCTTACCACAATATTTATAATAACAAAATGTTAAGAATTAGAGAGTCAAGTTAACTCCAATCTGAACTTAGGAATTTTTTTAATTTATGGAAGTGAAGCTTCTTTGGCGGAGGTAGAGTGAATTTTTTCATATAGTGAAATCGTGTAATGAAGTTTGCGATTTGCGAGACTCGTCCAAGTGTAACATTTTTACAGATTAATTGTATTTACCTATTTAAAGACCAGTAAATCAAAACAAACATTTGTTTTTATTGGAATAAATGTGGTTGCCTTAGCGAGGCAATATTTTTTTATTTTTTTTCAATTAAATTTCCCATAACCATTTCTTAATCCTGAAATAACAAATTCGTCAAAAAATGAAAGATAGCAATGCATTCTAGAACTTAAGTTTCACTTCTAATGCGTGAGAGCCTCACACATATTTTTTATTATGAATAAGGATGGGAAGAAAGACAGATAAAATTGAAATCCTCAGCTGGGAATTAAACATTAGCAATTAATTGGCAAGCACTCTAGCCCCTAATCTTCAATACAATAAAATTTAATTGTATCTCAATTGGAGTTTTCAGTTCCGGTATCTCAGAGAGATTTTGTTTATTCTGGAATCATTAAGGCTTTAAGTGGCCATCTAAAACAGAGCAGAGTTAAATTGGACAAAGCAAAGCTGAATTGTGTAGCAAGGCAGCACAAACAAAATTAAAGTCAGCTTTGAAACATTGTCAAAAACATAATTTAGTTAAATAATAATTTAAAAAAATAAAAATGAGTTTACAATGAGTTTGAGTCTTATATTTTTGTACTAGTAAATAACAAATGTGATTACCATAATTCCGTTAGTATTTCTGAGACACTCCCAGACCTTCTCAATAACTTCCTCACTAGTTTTAAGTGTTTTCTTCTTGGCTGAACCCTGAGCAGAGGAGTATCTGGCCAACGCACCACCAACACGATTAGTAGGAGCACAGACACAAGTGATGATAACATGAAGTGCAGATCTCTGTACTTCCGGATCGGCTACGATCTCACCCTCCGCTGCACCGAGTATCACATTGAAACCTACCATGTTCTGATCGTCAGGTAAGTCTACCTTCTCACACAGCAGCAGTTGAGTACGATGCATCACAGAGCAGATGCAGATCACATCCAGAGCACATCGCACCGTTTCCCCTCTTAAACACCATAGTAAGAAACAAGATCAAAATAGATATCCGTAGTGTCGAACAAACTAAAAAGCTGAAAAATTAATAATACTTAATGGGTCATAAAGGTTTTAAAAAGAGCCCAATATTATAGTTAAGGGGAAGATTGTAGTTAGGATCTATATCCAGGCCCATGATCTTTAATAACTACTTATTCCCTGTACTTTGTATACCCTTAAACACTAATGGATAAGTACTTTAGGACAAACTTAGAAACAAAAAGTAACTTAAGAACAAAAGGACCTGTTCCAATCACTAGGGATCTTCTGGTGTCAATCTGGGGCTTCTAATAATTAATGTATTGACTAATATAGGAGGGTACTATGAGGAAATTAATAATTTTAGCTGAAATACTTGTAATGATTACCTGCCAGAGTAGTTCCACTCGTAGGAAAAGGCTATGACTCTGAGCAGAAGACTAATACCTCCAAGCCTGTTGAAATTATCTACAGGAGCCCACTGAGCTCTGAATGACATCAATTCTAGCAATGTGTTAATCTGCTCACGCACCTCTTCATCTGTACTCTTGCATGCCTGCAAATAGTAACCACCAATTAATTAAAAATGCATAAAATAATTTTATAATTATCCATTGTATACATTATATAGAAGCAATTTCAAATGGGAAACAATTTACATAAATTAATGCTATTTATTATTTATTTATTAATTCTTCAGTTAACACAATCAACAATGTAAATTAGCTTTTTTATTATTTTTTTTCTTTAAAACCAAAGCAGATTTTACTGTGGCAATAAATAATTACAAAACTTTTTTAATAAATTACAAAGGCTTAAAAAAAAATATTTGGTTGCACTCGCAAATAGAATAATTAGGTGAAGGCTAATATCCCTTTCATATCAGTGTGGGGTCATATTTTGTTACAAATGTGTGGCACCTTGATCAAAACCCCATTCCATGCCACTCCACTACACTGACTTCTATAGCTCCAACATGTGTTTGAGAACACTTTTAACCATCTTCATCTGCATCATGGACCTCTTTCTTTCTTCTAATTCTTCGTCTCCACTATAATTGCACCCTAACTAGCCTTGCCTGACCATCAAACCTAGTTTAATAGTGTTAGAACTTCACCTAGAAACTAGAGTTCAACAAGTTTTGCCTCTCTGGGAATTGAACCTAGATTGTTGTTGGTGAACATAAATCCTTCTTACTTTATTATTGTTTCTTTTAACAAACCTGTACTAACTATCTTAAACCTAAACCACTCCAGAATTGATAATTGTTGAGATGATAGGACCCAAAAAAAAGCCTATAGTTTTGCACATTAAAAGATATAATACCACAGAAATGCTAAAACAGTTTAAATGTGATTTTAAAAAATAAATCTAATACAATACTTCCAAGGACAACCTTTAAATTGATTGCCAGGTAATTAAAAAAAATATCTCTCCCAATAGAAAACCTGACTAGGGTGCCATTAATTAGTTATAAAAAGTTTTAATGCAACTTTCTTTAATTAAAAGAGATAACTTGTAAAACTTTTATTTAACAAACAGAAGTTTGGTGTATTGAAGAATTAAGTTAAGTTTAATTTTTAAGTATAATTCAGCATTGTTCAAATATATATCTAATTGCTCAGCCATGATTAGATTTCAGTAACAAGAACGACTGTTAAAACCATTTTACCTTATAAGAGGGATGTGAATTATGTCCTTTGAAGGGAGAGGGTTCGGTGATAAGGTCTCTGAGGTGTGCTCGTCTGACTTCCTCACACTTTGTGAAGAGATGAGCCTCCAGGTAGCGTTTTAGTGTGACACAGACGTGTCTAACTATCTGCCTAGAAGAGCACTCCTCATCCTCCGTAACTGGTGTTTCCTCACTTCGTAGAATTGCTAGTGTGCTTATCTAAACCAAATCAAGAATTATTAGTGACAGGAAAATTTTAAGCTTTTCAGGTAGTTGGAAGGTAGGTAAAAAATTAATTACTAAATTTGTACCTCACAAACAAGAGAAATTAAATAAAAGGTGCCTCCTGCACTTTGCAGGATGGGTAGTGCTAGTGGCATTCCACTAGCAGCTGATCCCCCACCTCCTCCCTCCTGAGGGCACCCTTGCAGGTAGCAACATTGTCAGTTGAACTTTTTAATGCCTCCAGACCACCAAGTGTTGTTGCCGAAAACACCCACCTCTAGGAAGATAGTTAGAGGAAGGTGAAGAATGGAGGTTCGAGTTGGTGGACACTACCATCAACCCACCATCCTCCAACCTCTTACTTCCTGCAGTGCTACCTTAGCTTTGGATCCAACCTATGATTTTGGACCCTGTTTATAACAGACTGACTTACTTATAAAATAAACATATTTGACATACCACATTGTACAGTTTCCTAAGGCCATCCTGAGCATCGAATTCATCGAGGATGACCCTAAATTGGAAGGAGAGTCCAAAGAACATGGTGGCATGACACCTTCCTGAGTCGTGTGAACATTCAAGCAACCACAGCGCATACCTACATCAAACAGCAAAAACACATAAATTATTTGCTAAACAAGGAAAAATAAAATGATTCAGAAAAGCAGAGCATTTTTTGGTTTTTATTAATACCTTCATATTTTATAAAACCAATTTTCAACTAAACAAGGCAGCACCAATGTTAAAGAAAAAGCTCAATGAAGAGAGACAAAAGTATGCTTAACTAGATCACCGAAATTCAGTAAAAATTCAAAAAATACAAACCTGACTAGATTTGAAACCATGTGCTGAGGTAAGAGACAGACCCTCTCCATCGAGTCCTCACAATAAGCTAAATAGTAGAGGCATATAGAAACACCTGTCGCTGCTTTACTAGGTCTTGGAACATCAAGTAATCTCTAGAATTTAACAAATATACACTCAATCTTAGTCTAATAGTTGCTACGTATACCTAGACAAATCAAAATATCCTTTGATAATCAGTTGTCACATAAAATTTGATATAATAATTCCTATGCGCAATTCTAACATGAATGTTAGTGCCTAGGAGTAGTAGAATGAGGAAGATGAACCACTGTTTGAACGCAGCAATAAGGCCATTTATTTGGGCCTTGGTTTACCAACCTTTTATGGAAGCAAATACGGTGTGATCAATAGTGAACCATGAAAGTCAAAGGTTCAGGGATTGAACCTGTGACCTCAAGCTTCGAGAAATAGTGATCAATGCCTTTACAATCATGTCTACCCTGAACCCTTTATAGAATTTTTAACTGTTAGATGTAATGCAAGTACATCACTTCAAATTCTAAATTTTATTATATCCAGAATATGCCCCCTACGCAAAAACTGCGATAAAAATATGTCAACTCTAAAACTCAAGAGTTTCATCCAAATTTAAACCACTAACGCTGTAAAACTAATCTGTGAATAGGTATTTAACATCAAGGTGTTTAGTACTACGTTATAGAAAAATTAATGTTTTTATTTTAAAATAAAACGAGAATGCTTACCACTAAACCGTTGACATTTATAAACTCAATAGAGAATTTCTTATGACAAAGAAGTGCAGCGAGGTATTTAAGAGCTTCAAATGATAATTTTGCATTCTTTGTCTCCCTCAAGTTAATAAACTGCATTATAAGATCTAAAGCATTCTTTTCGAATATATGACTCAAAAACTGAAACAAAACAAAACAATCCATAATCAATTATGAGACAATTAAAATAAAACTAAAAAAAAAAAAGATATGAGACATGTTTATAATGACTCACATCATAATTAGCTCCCTTGAGAATGATTTCGTCGATGAGTTCAATTTGTAGGGAATTACTCAATCTCAGTCGAGGTCTCTTCCGAAAGATCTAGATATATAGGACTAAAAACTTAAAGTAACTGGAGAAAAAAGTGTAAGAAAAAAAAAAATAAAAAAAAAAATAGAAACAAAACTTATATATCTAGGAATATAGAAACGTCTCAGAACCAAAAAATCGTTTTAATTGAGAATCGCGTTTCTTACATTCAATAAAATATGTACCAAGTCTGTCTGTTTGTCTGATAGTAACATTTATGTTGGGTCCGACAATAATTTGAGTAATAGTTGACTGAATTAGTTGAAATTTGGTAAACATGTTTCTTTTACTTAATGCTCATATAAATTGGCAAATATACTAAACTAACAGGCATGTGAAATTTCAAATTGATACAAGAAGTTTTTGGGTAGTGAAGAGAATGAAAGGAGATGTGTCAGTGAGTGGAAAGGGGTTGGAAAGCACCCCGGCACCCCTCCTCTACTACCCTCTATTCCAATCATCCTCTTTAGCTATTATCTCATCATAATTAACTATTTTTTTAGCATTCAATATTATTTATTGCAATACACTCGCTTCAATTGTAGTCAAACGATGACTACTTTTAATTTACAAGGACAATTTACAACCACAATTTTCCAAATAACTGAAACCACAATCAGTGGAGTCACAAACAGCAAAGTCTCACAGAATTCATTGATAGAACTGTACAGAAATTATTAAAGTTAATAGATCTTACCTCTTGATACTCTCCCATAGGTGTAAGGTATCTAAGTATAAACATCTGCTGAGTTGCTATGGTAAGAGGAAACATCTGGACAGATCCTATGACGTAGGACTCCATCTCGGCCCAGGACGAGTTAGAGCAGTCTGAGATGTTGTTAGGTACCCTACTGTTAATAGCGGGGCCGGTAGGAGGAGATCTCCGACTAGAGTTGTCCCATCCACTACCTGGAGGTGACATAAGACCTTCGTGAGAAACTCTCCTCTTCTTCATTTCATTCTCTTCATCTGAAAACATCAAAATAAATAAACTACTATTTCACAAAAGTCTGAAAAACATGTAGAAAGAATAAGTTTGAGACAGAACAATCCAAGAACAGACACGCACATGGGTGCTAAACCTAAATTTGACTTACATATGGAAGCCCCTTTCAAATTTGTTCTTTAAAAAAAAAAAAAAAAAAAAAAAAAAAAAAAAAAAAAAAAAAAAAAAAAGGTGTCTAATACTCTATTATTTTCAAAGCAATTACAGAACTAGTCTAAAATAAAACTAGACATAAAAATAACAAACCATTATCTGAAGGTTTAATAACTCCGTTAATATGGGTAACTGCATCATCACTCACAGCATTAGGAATACTCCCACTTCTCCTCTGCCTTTTGCCTGCAATCATAACTTCATGAAATTAATTGAAAATATAATAGATAGAGTAAAACCACCCCCCTAAAAGATTCCTTTAATGGCCTTCTTCTAAATTTAAGTTGTCTCAGGTGTAGAACTAAAAAATAAAGTAGAACTTAGTCATAACCATTTATCTTTTATCCTGGGAAGGTAATTGAACTGTAAGAACTTAAGATATCAGAGTCTAAGACATTTGACATGTAACTAAATTCTACATAGCGACTAAGGCAGTCTTAATGGAACTAAATACAAATGTGTTCATATCCACAAGACATTGCAACATACTAAATCTCTCACAGAAGTGTAAAATGGATGATCCCTGAATAAAACAGATAAAAAAAAAAAAATAGAGAAGAAGGGAGGGTGTTACCAGAGGCATGGTTAGGTTCTGAAGGTGGCTGTGTCGATCCAAGATGGGCAAAAGGTCGTAATTGCTCTTTCTTCTGTTCCTTAAATTCGTCTTGAAGAGAATGAAGCCTGTTCAGCATTAACGGTACCATTTTAAGATTCTGATCCCTAGAATAGAAAAAATAACATACATGTGAATATAGCACAACCAATCTTCACTTACATTGCAAGTAATAATATTAACATAAATAATACAATACAATAAACCTGTATCCACGGAAGTACATTCAACTGATAAGGGAACCGAGGATAACTCAAGGTGAAGTGTCTTTTCTTGAATGATTTGCGGGCTCAAAGGAACCTTTACTCTCAACCCACAAATTCAAGGCTTTTTCCATTATCTCCAGTATAACATCCCAACAAAATAGTAGAGTAGCTAGTCCTGAGTAGGTACCCATTTCTAGAGTGGTAATAGGTGAACATTGAGCATGGTGCACCTTGCTGGCGACAGAAATTAAGCCCATAAACTCCTGCTACCAAAGCACAGATGCAGGTATTGAGCCACCAAGGACCCCTTAAAGGACTATTTTCATTAGTGCATTTAAATCATAGTAAATTGGGTTACCTGAAGCACGAGGCAATATCTTGGATTTCCATGGCTGCAGCTAAGAGGCCAGTGGCATAAGTCTGAAGGGGTTCTTGACTTTTCTCAGCCCAAGAAAACAGTCTTAGCACGAGATTCTCATTGGTCGGCTGAATTGACATAACATGGAAAACAACAGAATTATATACTAATCAAAATAAATACTTAGAAAATCTATACTATCTCATTTAATTATGTCAACCATAACTTTACTGATGGGCATAATTATATATTGATGGGAAAAGCTTGAAAGCAAATATAAAGCTTTATTGACTCCAAATATCTCCTGAAAATATGTTTACGACTAATGGACTTGATAAATTTAGTTATCTTAGAGAACTTCTATTTATGGTAGACATTTAAAATTGTAATTTTACTTTGGAGTTTTTCAAAATCTCATTTAGAAACTGATGATTATTATTTTTTTTTAAGAAAAATGGTTCATTGAAATAAGTCAATATTAAGTTGGAATTTGTTGTGGTAATATAGAAGAACTTTTTTTTAAAGAAAAAATAAAAAATGGTACAGTAATAAATATTTGATTATTTCTGATAAATAAAATTTAAAGCAATTTTAAAAATCATGTATTGAAAAAATATATTGATTGATAGGATCGACATTAAAGGATAAAGTTTAGAATTAATTTTGATTTTTACATCAACAAGGACTATTAAGAATCTTTGGTTATCTAAATATGTTACTAAGTATATATTATTTTTATTTTTTATTTATTTATTTTTTTTTTTTAAATGGGATTTTATTTACGAAGAAATGTAATAAAAATGTACACAGCTCAATATCAGATTGCATTAATAATAAACACATTGAAGGGATCTAAATTAAAGAACACAGTCTGTCATTTATATTTACTTTTAAATCTATTACAGAAGTAGAGAACAAAGAATATTAAGAAGTCCTAGATCTAAGAAATGGACATTTTTTTTATAAAAGAAATGTAATATATTATAGATTTTTTGTTATCATAACTAGGCTCTTATTCACTTCACTTTATACAAATAAGAATTTTCAAGGAAGTTTATACATACAATGTTACATTGCTGATTCAGTAATGTTAACATTACTATAGTAGGACTACCATACGTCAGAAGTTCAGAAGACTACTTAGTTTTTAACTAAGTAATCTTCTTATTTTTAAGACTTTTTTTGACATATGGTAGTCCTAATATATTACCACAACAAATTCCAACAATAAATTAACTGGTTTCAATACATCCAATGAAAAAAAAAATTAAAAAAAAAATTAAAAAAAAAACAAATAATAATAATAAAATAAATCAATACTTTTGATTTTTTTTTTCAATAAGAAGAATGTATAAATGATATTAAGTATATGGGATTTTGTTTCTTGGGAGCTTAAACCCAAAGGTTTCAATACTAAAAACCCAAACACACAGTCCACACGGGTGGCCCAATTGAGCAAACCCAGGCCTAGTTTTGTTAAAAGGGTATAGACCATTTCCCAATATCCACATGATATTATCATAAAAGTGAAACACCCTGAAGGATTTGAACCATAACCAAATATAACGTCATCAGTTAAAGTCAAATTACCATTTCAAAGACAGCAGCAATGTCGAGTCCAGGAATGATATCGAGCATGAGCCTGCATGCAGCTGTGTTCAGCCTCCGAACATCTCTGTTGATTCCAAGTCGAGAGTAATAATTATCTCTTAAATAGTCATTAACCAACTGAAAACAAAAACCAAACAATTAGTCGACAATAGGGCACAATTTCAGAGCTGAATTAGAGTAAAAAGTTAGTGTGGGCTAAGAAAATAATGTTTGACACACTAAATGCTGTACTAGCAATGAATCGACACTTATTAGACATTATTAAAGGACTGGTCTATAAGTAAACTAAGTAATACAATAAAGAAACTTAAATGGACAATATCACATCCACCCTGGTCGAGAGTGGAATGCCTCTAAATTTGCTCGGACACTAGCAAACTATAGAGATACGTGAAAATCCTTTTGGCCCTCCTTTACACCAAACGGTAGAGAACTTAACTAAGCAAGAAAGAAACAATAGTAGTACCTTGGTCATGAAAGATTCTTTCCTAAAGAGGTGCTTAAGTGTGGGCCCGAGGGAACAGCTGGGGTAAGCTCTAGAAGGATGCCGTTCGTCAAATGGATCTGGGTCCATCTTCATATACACCTCCGTCTCGGCTTCGATGATCTCAGCAAGCCTGATAACACATACAAAAAGAATACAATTCCAACCTTAATAAACATTATTTACAAAGAATCTAATTTACAAGACCTTAATTTACATTATTTACAAGGAATAAACATGAGAAAAAACTGGAATATTTTGAGGTAAACCTAGTACTCTTAATAAAACTAGATCTTCCAGAGAAGATTGCATCAAAGTTATTAAAACCCGATTTCTGAAACAGGTATGTACAGGTATTCATAAAATTTCAATCACAGACTCCTCCATAACATCTAGATTGATAGACTCTAGATAGGTAATACAAGCCTATTGAGGCACAAAGGAACAAATAGCAGCGCACTCCTGAAAAATAATAGCACAGTAGAACCCCCCCATATCCGTCACCTACAGGACCAGAGCATAGTCGGAACACAAAAAAGATCAGATAATCCGCGGAACAAAGAAAAACAAATATTTTAAAGTAAAAATTAAAACTTTATTATTAAAAATCAATTTACATACTCTATTCTGAATATGTATACAAGAATATTCATACTAATCCAGTTAAGGAATACGCTTCAAAGTCTTTCAGACCCTTTTTCCGATCTTTAATTGTTGTAACACCAACTGCTAACTTTGAAGCTAGTTTTAGAGCGGACTCACCTTTGTCAATCCGAACATCTAACTTTACAGTAATCTACATAAAACCCGTTTTTGTTTCAGTTGAGCCGCCATATTCACTAAAAATGTAGCGTAACACTGATTGTAAATATAGAATGACACTCACGACAACAAAGACCCGACTAGCTACTTTTGTTGTTTTATACTCAATATTCTGATAAGGACGAAGTTCGGTCGTGTCAGATTAAACTTTCTTTTTTTTAAAACCATGGTTGGATATTCAGAGGAGTCGGATATCCCGAGGTCGGATATGGGGGGTTCTACTGTAGTTGTAAGAAAGTGTAATGCCTAGGTGAAACAACTCCCATGATCTTGGTCTATTTCTAGCAAGCTCCTTCATTTCTTGCCATGATTTACTAGCTTCTCTGACATAACAGAGCACTCCTACAAGTTGTTGCACCCATGTTTTCTGCTGTTTTTTGTTTTAAATAAGAAAAAAAGAGATAACAAGACAAAAATTAATGCATCTAACACTTATAAGGCCACAAGGTAAACAGTCAGCATAAAATATTTTATGCTGATATTTAAAAGCAGATAATTAAAAGATATGTTTTTCTTACTATCGATATCAACGCTACCTGAGCACCCCTATTCTACTAGAATTAAGAGAATACTCACATATCAAGAACGATAACTGGATCATACTGAGCATTTTGGCTTTCGTCTTCCCAAGCTCTCAGAATAGAGAACACATCAGGAGGCTCACTGCCCTCCATTTTCTAAAACAATATAAACAACAATAATAAATAGATAGACGCAACCTGTTAAGGATAGGGAAGAGACAGTGTTCAGAGGTGATGGGGATGAACTCATAAGGACGGAAATTTTATTTAAGTTAAGGATGAAGAAAACTATATGGCTGAACAATCATATCCTAAAGCTAATCATATAGGATGAGGTATTATATCTGTAATGGTAAACTGACGCGTGTGTGCGGTCAAATATGCATTAAGTGTGTGTTATGACATAACTGCACAGTTATGAAGCACAAATGCTCCGGAGAACGTAAATGGCAGGCTTAAGAGAGAGGAATTATCCCATGAGAATAGAAACCGCCCAAGAACAGAAAGGTGCCCTGCCCAAAGACTTTTAGTCATTCTCTAAAACTATAGCAAAACCCAAATAAGTAAGTATCGAATTTTCAAGTGATCTTCAACAGGTGAGTGTGTATTTGATACGTTAAAATGATTAACTGACAACTGTTAATTCAAACATTAAGAATATAAATTTCTTAAACATTTAAAGTCATTAACTGGTTCTTAGATACACCATGTTGGAATTACTCTTCTTGATAATTTCAACTCACTATAATTGGAACTTATCTGTTGATCCCTTGGGTATCAAATGATCAAGAGTACTAGTGGTATTTATAATAAATAATATTTTTTCTGAATAAAATTAAAAGTACCTCTATTTAATTAATTTAATTCAACGACGTTTATTATATACAGCATGGATATTTATACTACAACTTAAAAATTAATTGTTTTGATTAAATCTAAAAATGCTTCTTCTTCTTTTGTGCATTGCAATTTTTAAATGTAAACGCAGAGTAAAAAAGGAACTCTCTCTCAGTCATTTGACCAAGCAATTTTATTAAATTTTTAAAATGTTCTTTTCTTTCTTATTATTAACCTGACTATTATTATAATATATAAGATATTTCAAATAAATCAAATCCATCGGAACTATGATAAGATATTTCCAAGCAACAGTATGCAATGTGTAACTTACCTATCTTTGCCTGATTAGATCAACTGATATGGATCAGCCACAAAACCTCAGACTTTCACCTTTCATAACTTCCCTCAATGCTTTTACACTCTTTTAAATTAATAACTCCTCTCAATTATTGTGCATGGAATACAAACTGTGTACGTGGTATGTTAAAGAAATATAAAAAATTTAGAAAATTAGACCACAATAAATAACTCTAGACGCTCTTATTAAATTTGTTATTGTTGTTAAAATAATATCAGCCTATACACTCAGGCAACCTTGTAGAAGAGTACAACAAATTACTTATCTATTTCATTGTTCACTGATTTGTGTAATTAATTCTAACAAAATGTAATATTTTCTGTAAAATAAATTATGTTCAATAAAATGATAACACAAGCTTTTTATAAGCAATGAATAACCTGGTAATCTGTAACCTACTCTGTCTATTTTTAAGCAACAAATTAAATAACAATTTTAAGTAACATAGAACCTCATTATAACGGATGTCACTTAAAATACAGGTAAAAAATATAATTAAGGTTGCTCATTATTATCTGGACATATTATTAACACGACACCTCCATCAGTTATTAACTGAAGAAATAAGAAGCAATGCACATAAGCAATCAACATAAACTTATTGTTCCAAAGATTAATGCATAAGTATGCATATTTTTTTCAATTAAGTAAGCCTATTTATATTTAATTTTATTTCATGAATAATAAACACTTTTTAAAGCTAAAAAAAAATTAGGAAATTTTCCTAAAGCTTTTAATTTTCTAAAATAGAGGGCTGAAGTTGGAAATTTATTAAGAGTAAACTTATGAAATTAAGAAGTATCCATAATTGGTGCATTTGTGATCAATCTAAAGAAAAGACATTAATTATATGTGCCAGTTTTTTTTTCATTTCTATACATGATGCCCCAGATATGCTACATCAACCTAAACAGCCAAATTTAAAGCCATGGGTTAGGTCACAAGGGGGCTAGATGAGAGGGCTTCAGCTGTATCAAAACCGCATTAATGTTTTATGGCCTGTCCTGATCATATTCACAATTTTATCATTATAGTGACAATATAATTAGTGTTAGTTAATAGAGTTGGGACAACTGACTAGAAAAAACAACCGAATGAATAAGTCGATTTGGGAAAAAACAATCAACTGAAAACAGTTTCATAGTGGGAATAAGGTATGGGTATAAGAATAAAGATATAGACTGAGACTTAACCCGCAAGTCAAATGTTTCAATCAAATGTTTTTGTTTTAAATATAGGAGTTGTAGGGGAAGGGAACAAGTGAAGTCCGTGAAGGGCTCAGAGCTGAGGGGGGTGAGAGTAAGAAGGAGCTTAACACTCGTTATCTTGTCGCAAACTACAGCCTGCTATGATATCGTTTTCAGTCGAATAAAAACTAGATATCCAAAAATATAGACTGAGACTGAATCCGTAAGTCGAATGTTTCAATCGGATGTTTTTGTTTTGAAGGGAACATCGGTGAAGGACTGAGGAGGGGTGAGAAGGCGCATGACACTCGTTATCTCGTTATACATATATACACGTCCGAATTACAACTCCTAACTACAGACTGATATCAGTCGAATGAAAACCTGATATCCACAACCGAATGAATGAATATTTTAAAACAACCGATTAGTCGACTGTTTTCAGTCGATTAGTTCCCAACGCTATTAGTTTATCCTTTAATACTAAACTTGGTAACTCTAAATTACGTCTTATATAAAATTAAAATAAACAAGTAACCAGACAATCTAAACATATATCCTTTAATAGCTAAAAGGTAAAATTTACTATGATACATCTTATACTTACACCTTATGTTACTTATTAATCCAGAAATGGGATAATGTCTTGGGAACATAAAAACATATCCTGATTTATTTTTTTTTTTTAAATGAATTTTATAGCAAGGCACTCTAATAAATGGAGGTCATTCTTAACAGGTTTTATCATATATGTTAAAAATAATAATAATGGTATTTGTTTGTTATACATAGTAATATTTTTATGATAAATTTCCCCTTATCATATAAGCTTTAAGACAAGGCAATGTCATTATAGATCAATATAATATTGTGTAATAAGAACAAAAAAATAGCTAAACTTCGAAAATTAGTCATAATATAAATTAACCTTCAATATATTAGTTATTTAAAAGGTAGTATATTTTAGTAGTTTACTCTTTGTTTTAAGAGGAAAACAGACTAAGCCAATGTAATTTTTTTAAAGTGAATTCTCTGGTTATCATTGAAAGTCATTACTCAGAAAAGGAAAGAGTTCCAGAAGAAAAGAGTTGAACTTAAACAAATACATTAATAACAAAAAGAGTAACAAATTATCAGGTCTTGTAAAGTTGTCATCTATTTGAAATTAAACTTTCAGAAAGAATGCTCCTTATTAACATAAGGTCAAAACGTGTTTCAGCTATTTTGTTTAACAATACATCATATTATTAGATAATGTAAAGAAATCAGGAGAAGGGAATATAAAAATATCAACAAATTTACTTATATCCTAATCAGTTGCTTCTACAGAGATTAGGAAAACTTACTCTTTGGAATTTATTCACCATAGTGAATAAATTTCAAGCACAACATCTTACTTCTTAGCTATAGTGACAAAATTATTGTTATTACTTTTTGAGCTATATTTACTGTTGAAATCCCAAGACTTGGCAAGGCGTTGCATAATTTTGATTGGTAGAGATATTAATAAAATATATATAACGTAATTGAATCGGTTATGTAGATTATAGACAATATCGCACTTTAGAGACTTCAATAACAACGTTAAAACGTTAAATGATAAAGCGAAATATAAGATTAGAAACTTGACGGTATGTTCACATACGGACCCTAATACTCCACAGATTCCTTTCTTCAGCGATTTCTTACACAATCCAAGTAAACAATCACTAAATCCAAAAATCTGAACGGTGTAACGTGTTCGATATTGTCAGACAGTTTGAAATCAAAAGTTAAAATACTCTTAATGCCTATAACGGGACAAAAACAAGCCCGACTTGAACAGGAACTGTTAAAACTCAGTGATCGATGCAACACTCGATATAACAACTGAATACAGAAGGGATACTTACCAAATTAAAACCTGCACGGCTTCCGTATAAAAATAGTATGACTCCTTTGTGTATTTACAACGGCATAAACCACTCAGAAACACGGATAAATTTACGCCGAATCTTTTAAAAAATAAAATTTCGACAGCCAGAACCACATGTGAAAAGGTTAGGATTTTGCTTTGTTTGTAAACCTCGGTGTTACCTTCTTTTAACAAAGTGTTGCCACCATTGATGCAAATTTCACTAGAAATACCGATTAGTAATGTCAAATAACGAAGAATTTGAGTGATTTGATTATTCACGTAGCTTATTTAAAAAGAGTGGTAGAAAAACAAAGGTCATCGGACATTAGCAAAACCAGTTTATTATATATCTAGTTTATTATTAACTTTAAATATCTAGAATATTCTTAACTTTTTATAGTATCGATACTTTCAAATCACAGACTTTTTTATATATCGATATTAATATATTATTTATTTGATTTAGTATTTCAGCTGCCTTTCAATTATTTATTACATATTAGGATGAGCAACCCAACCGTTATGAAAATCCGTGCAAGAAATTGATTTATAATCGATAGGATAAGGGAAGGGGTACTTCCAACTAAGTTAACGGGCTGACAACTGACAGTTAAATGTCAGATCCATCATTTTAATTTGTTGTTTAATAAATTACATTGCCAACAAAAATAAACCATATGTTGGTGAATAAAAAATTACAAGTCTCAAGGAAATGCCGACAAATAATAGATTTATTTTATTAAATACTTTTTTATTTTCTATTTAAAATAAACTTCTGTAATAATATTACAATTTATTTTTTTTTAAGGTTCTGCTCCTGTAAATTACATAGAATACAATTACGTCGTTATGGATTGGTCGTAATTGGCATTTATTATTATAAAAGCGGGTGGGGGGGGGGGGGTAATTTTATAATGACTAATGACCCATGCCTAATGCCCGTGGGCATTAATAATATGTTGTTCAATCATATTAAAAATTAAATTGAACTGTCTAAACCCACATTTTGACAAGGCAGAGTGGCTGTGACCAGTTACGTAGAAATTCATTTTTAGAAGGGAATGCTCAACATCTCAGCAATGGAGGCGGGGGGATTAGATCCTCTTTATAATAACATAACTATTTTCTTTATGAGAAGTATTTTATTTTTTTAATATCAATAATAAAATATTATTCTTTGAAAAAATTGAAATCCCATAATACCTATTTTAATAAATTATTAAACATATAATTATAAAGTATTCATCAAGAAATTATTTTCATTATTCAATATCTTGAAAACTAGATTTTTCCAGGGAAAATGGCTTATAAGGTTAAATTCGTGTTTAAATGGGCTACATTTGATTATATTTTTAATCAATATCGTCAGATCCTTTTTTGAGAAATAATTTTTTCCAGAGATTTGGGGGGTAGCGCCCCAAAATGTATTTTTTAAATTCATTTAAAACTTTATATTGTGGAATAAATATTTTTTTTTTTTTTCCATTTCACATTGGGGAAAAAATTGTGTTAATTTTCCAGAACATGTATCCAAATTTCATCAAAATTTCCCCTGTAGTTTCCATGTGTCTGAACAGACTAGGTAATGACGAGACAAACATTTTTTAAAACAACTTTTTTGGATTCAGGGGATCTCAAAATGTGTAAATCCATAAAGTAAAATTTTTGTGCCAACACAATACTTTCAGTCTATATATAAGTATGTAATCTACTACAACGTACTTCAGAAAGTAACTTTACTTACTTATTTCTGGTCTCTTCAACCTTGCGGTATAGAGGCTGAACAAAGTTTTCACCACCATGTTCTTCTGTCTGTGGCCACTGTTCTGGTGCTTCTTGGGACTACTCCCCTCTTTTGGAATGCGGAGTTCAAAGTGTCGGTCCAAATTTGTCCGTGGTCATCTTCCCTCAGTCCTTACTTCCAACATATTTTTAGGGACCCTGTGGCCAAACCCCCTCACCTTGTTCCTGACAATTATTCTTTTGGCTAGTTTTCGACCTGTAGACCGGATGGTCTGATTCTTGACACAGTCTCTTTGTGTCTTGCTGGCTACCCGTCTCGGGTAGCACATCCCTGTCGCCTGCAATCTGCTGTTCCTGCAGGCTTTGCGTGCCCAGGACTCACACCCATAGGTAAGAGTCGGCACGTAGGTAGAGCTATAAACCGCCATCTTAGTTCTGGTTGAGATTGAGATGAATAGAGACATGAGAAAGTAAAATGGGAATATTGAGTAGAGAAGTCAGTTTTTACCTTTTAATGATGAAATAAAGTAAGTTTAAAAAAAAACTTGTCATAAAAGTAAAAACTTTTTTACTATTTTGTTCTTGTTCAATTATCAAATTTGAATTTGTCTTTAATTCCATATCTTTAAATGTTGCAATTTGGTTATAAATTGCAATAAAAGTAATTTTAGGCAGTCAAAAATAAAATGGAGACTATTTTAAAAGAGTTGTAGAATATTATAAATTTTTTTTTAACTTTTTTCTGGAATGATGGAAAGAGAGAGGATATACAGACCCGACATGACACCGACTAGCGATGTCTAGCACCAGACTGAATTCCATCAAATTAAAATATAAGAGCTAGATTTAATAAAAACAATACAATGAAAAAATAATTCTAATAATAAATAGAAAAAAATTTATAAAAGGTTCAAGGTACTGTTGAAATGAAATATTCAACATCAGAGAGGTATCTACCATGGTGTCGACTAATAATGTCGCCAAGCCAGCACACTACAAAGAGATATCAAGACTTCTATTTCTCACTTAACTAAATTTAGATTATTGGAACGATGTTCCTTATGGCACGTTCTGGAGCCTTGGAGTGAATAAAAAAAAAAACGACCGTCACAAAATCACCGTCACACAACTAAGCGTCACAAAATCTACTGATGACGATAACTTAAGTAAAAGATGACAGAGTTAGTTGAAATTTGGTACACATGATTATTTTACCAATGCCCATGATAAGTTTATTGGACAACGTTATCCGCCCAAGCGTTCATGCTCAACGCTCGAGTAAACTTAAACTTAAAATGTGAAATTGGAATTTTAGGACTGGAAAAAATTCTAACTTCATATATTTAATGAGACAAAAAACTTTTTTAAATAATTGTTTTTAGTAAATGAACACCGACACTGCTATGAAGTGATAAAGATCACTAAATTAATTAAAGAGGACCTAAACATTTAAAATAAGGAAAACAACGTTTTTACCAATATCTTATGTTCTAACGTAACGATTTTAATAAAAATTCATACACATTGTCTAAATTACAATTGAAACAGGCATGTAAGATTTCAACCTGATACAAGCAGACGTTTTTACGTATTAAAGTGATATATTTTATAATATTTTAACCGGAGTAATAAATATGCCGGCGGAGTCTGAGGGAACAGTACATGCATCTGCTCTCACTATAAACTCATCATGATAAACTTTTTTTCAATATACAAAACATTTATAGCAAGATGCTCGCTTCAATGTTAAATAAACGCTTTTCTTTTAATTTTTCCTTAACTCTGCTACAAATAGTTAGTTACTTTTAATTTTGTCTCTTTTCTAACTCCCCATGTAGTAATTAGTATCGTAAAACTTAGCAGTGTGATTTTATAATTTATATTTAATGAAAAGCGAAAGGAACTTCGTTCCTACCCGGTGTCCCGCGACACCACACGTATTTAAATTTTTTACTTAGATATCTTTCCTTTTTTGTATCAATGAATCCATCTTTCATTTCAATAGGGTTCAAATTGACGATATTATAATTAATTAAAAATTATATTAATTAATTAAATAATGTTAATTTTTAATTGTTTTATTATTCATTTTATAGTTCTTGATAATTTGACAAAATCTGATGTCTTAGAAAAAAAAAAAAAAAATGTAAAGTAATTTTGTTTTAGACATTTGATTGAATTCTAAAATGAGACTAAGAGATTTCTATACTGATCAAAGATGTTTCCAATTCGACTTGAACTAATGGAAGTAGAATACGCTAAATTATCAGAGTTCTAGTGCAACAAACTTTTTAAGAAAATAAAGGAATGCAAAAACACCGCTAATATTAATTCACAGAAAGTTTGTCAGTTGGATTTTTATCCTTATTTATATGAATTTTGTTCGTTGGAGATAAATTATTTTTGTTCTGTAAAAACACTTTTATAAAGAGAATTTAAGGGGTATATATATAAAAAAAAAGAAAGTTTTTTTATTGTATAGTTTTTTATAAGGATGTCCGATTGTACAATAAAACATTGTTTTTGTGGGCTAGTATTATTAAATCTAATTAGATCAATATATCGACAGTACGAGGGTCTTTTTTGTCTCGACTTGAATTATTCATGACCATTACCGCTGTTATTTCATTTGCATTTTATATTCACATTTATTGTATCATATTATTTATTAATATAATAATAGTTCTGTAGATTTTGATGAAATTTGACGTAAAGGTTCAGAAAAATCATAGCCCGAGGCAAAATCGAGAAATGAAATTTAAAATCGAAATAAATTTGTGGGCTAAACCCAAAAATCTGAAAAAAAGCTCAAAAACAGTTCCGACGATTTTGATTTAAAAAATTATACAAATTTTATATATTAATTAAATAAGAATCTAGCCATGTAAGTAGTTCTTCCGGGAAAAATCTATAAATGGAAAACACAGGGCCAAGTTATAATGAGCTCGAATATGAGAAAGTTAGTCTGAGTTTTCTCAGACCTACTACTTCTTGAAAAATATGTTTTTTTTAAATAAACCATATACATCGATTTTAAAAACTTTAAGGATCTATTTCAAATTTCAAGAAAAACACCTTTTTCAAATTTTTTAAAAAAAAATATGCACGTCAATTTTCATTAATTTAAGGGACATCCATGCCAAACAACGAATTTGGTTGTAACTGAGAAACATTTGCAGACGAAATACCAAATGGTCTAATCTGGGAAAGAGAAGTTGAAACATAGACCACACTACTGTCGGTTAATTAAGCACGAGAATTTCATTACATTAATAAAATGTAGGTTAATAAGAAAAAACTAAAATTAAAAAAACATTAAAGGCCCGATAGACAAACACCAGACCAAAAATATCCCCTGATGTCTAAAAAAGACTTTTTAATTCGGACACAAAAAATATCATTTCAGAATTATCTCAATGCTGCTGTCACCTCCAGCAAGCTTGGAAACAAAAAACAATTGTTTGGTAGGCACAGCACAAACTCCTGTTAGGCATGTGTAAATCGATATACACCTCAAAAAATTGACTAATATTTGGACCGGTCAGCACATCCAAAGACATGACAAGACCTCCCCCCTCCCCTCCTCCATAGAATAAATAAAATTTGTATCCTTTATTATTCTTTTTACATAAATTTGAATAACAATACTGGACAAAATAAGGTTAAGATAATTTTAAAAATAAAAATTACAACATATCATAGAACAATACTAAACTATAAATCTTTATTTACATTTCATATTTACAAACAATATTAAAAAAAAAATTATAACATTATAACTTCAAAATACATAAACTTTTAAATGGCAAGAAACAGGAATTTCTAAAATATAATATAAATTTATATTTATATAAATCCTTACAAAAAATCTTTCTCTTTTGTACATAAATACATAGAAATAAAATAAAATCCACCAGATAGTAAAATCAAATCTTTAAAAAAAAAAAAAAAATCGTAACAGTAACAAAATAGTATAATTTATAAAGAAAAACTTGGTGTAGTGTAATTTTGTTTTCATAAATATACAAGGATTGCATTTTTGAAGTGTAAAAAAATATATTTGGACATGCATATAAATTGTATTGCAACAGAGCTAATATACTCATGATGTAAGTAGAAATAAATAAATAATATATATAGTTCTTTTTAAAAATAAATAAATGTGTTTTCATGTTTTTGACAAATGTAAGCAGTAGAAAATACAAAATTAACAAAAATAAACTAATCATTTAAAAAAAAAAAAATGTACAAAAATAAAAATAGTTTTCATAAAGAGAATTATGCAGTAATTTTTAAGAAATCTCAATAAGTAAATAATATCAGTAAATTGACAAACTATAATAACTATATTGCCCTGCCAAGCCCAAAAAACTATATCTAACATTTCAGCCAAAAATGAGGTTACATCATATTATAGGTAATTGGTATAAAAGGTAAGGTACATGATATTTAGGGAGTAATTTTTGCTATTTTTGAAGGAGAAATAAAAATTAATCATTTTAAACATGTTTTCCAAAAGGTTTCTTGGTTTAGCATGGCAGTCCAATTGGTAGTTAAAAAGAGATGGAGGCAATAATTATTAAAGAAGAAATATTTAATAAATAATTATTTTTAAATGGTTCATTTAAGGGTGATTTACCATTAGCAGAGTACAAGGTAATTAAAATGTATATTTTTCAAGAACTAACACATGCTTTTTTTAAGTAACAGTAGGATTTTTTAATTTAATTTAAATGCATGGAAATATGTATCCTTCATGTAGAGAAAATAAAATGGATAGTACAAGAAAAATAGATGTTATATGATTCTCTTTGCACATATATAACATAGTACACATATATAACATAGTGCACATATATATTATAGTATCTGCTTATTTATATTTATTGAAAAATGTTTTTTGTTTAATCTTAATTTTCTAATTTATTATCAATTTATTTAATTGTAATTTAAGAAGTATTATACAATTTATAATGTACTATTTCAAGTAAGTAAATTGTTTGCTTGACAAATTGTATAAAAATACTCAATTATACAATAGCCTGCTATTGCATAATTATATTAATAAACTATCTAAAATATATAACTTATCTTACTGAGTTTTTCAAAATAATATTGCTGTTAAATTTATTATTCTTTTTATTTTTTTCCGTTTTCAGTGAACATGGTTAGGTGGATATCACTTTAAAAATAATGTAGAAATATATTTTGTATTTATAGTTCAAAGGATTATTTATTTGCTTATCCTTCGTTTTATTTATTTCTTTAAATAAGTAACCTTTATAAGAAATCTTTATTTGTTCCTTATTTGGTTTTTTATATTTAAATAAGATCTAAATCTCAAAATAGTTTTTCTTAATATCTAAAAAAAAAAGAAAATCTACAAAATAATAATTAAAAGAAATGATAAATCTCTGAATAAAGCATCAATGTTCGTACTTAATAATATTAATAATAATAAAAACTATTGATCACAGTATTCAATCGAACTGAAACAATAAATAGTTATGGAATGTATACAACAAAATATATGAAGGAATGCATATTATTATTGCGGAGGGAATGGGGCATATCATAAAGAGAAATTAATTTCTTGAAGATGTTTCTATGGAAATATTACATATGATCTTAATACGGACAAGTTCTAACTCTTTTTTGACAATTATATTTTCCACATCTATAAACATATTTAAAAAAAAGTACAGTACAAGGGTACTGGATCAGCTAGAAAGCAACATTGGCAATTAAAAAACATGAATAAACAAGGGCATCTCAAATATAAACTTTGATTAGTAATACTGAAGTTTACACTACACATTTTTAAATCAGTAATTCTTTTGGAAAATTAAGTTTAAATATTCAATTATTTAACATTTTTCCTTTAAATTACCTGATTCTAATTAAAAAGGTGATTTTCTGAAAGAAAAAAGGTATGTGAGATGCCTTTCAGAAAAACAGCCTAATCCACAAAATTAAAAAAAAATGAGCTAAATAGGTATTTGGGATTCAGAGTAGAAGTGATGCTAAAGTCAATAGTTACATCTGCTCGGGCGTCTATGTATTAAAGGTTAAAGTCAAGGGTTCAATTACATGCCTTGGCACTTTAATTTACATAGCTGACTATTGATCACAACGTATTTGCTTCAGTGGTGAATCGGTGTGAGCAGTGGCTGATCTCCAAATAAGGTTAGTTAACAGAGCCCAAATAAATGGCCTAATTGCTAGGTCCCAACATGTGATTTGTCTACTCCGTACTACTACTTGCAACTAAATAGACAATTTGATAGGTTTTCTCTCATCCCAACAGTCACATCCATGAGGTGCATTATTTTCTGTCTGTCTCCCTTCTTCATTAATGTTACATTAACTGCCCACATTTTCATATAATTTACAAAATTTGCTCTAAGAACTTTATCATTAATCACTCCAAGAAATTAATTTTAATTGGAAAATAACTAAAAAAAAAAGTTCATAAAAATATTGCCATATCCTAGTTTAAAGAAACATAAATTATAACATTGTGCATAACACAAATAGTTAACTAAGTACAATAAACATAATAATAATTTATTTTTCATAAGATCAAATGAAGTTAAAAAAAAAAAAAAAAATCAATAATGATATCACAATTTATTGCTCACTTCTAAATATAAATTGAGCTTTTAACAAAGAATAATGAGTAACAAAAATAAAAATAATTATAAATATAAATATGTAAAACTATAAAATTAAATGAGAAATGATGCAATGGTATTTATTTATATTTTATTTTTTACTATTCACAATTTGCCTTCTTCGTTTTAGCGTCTTATAAAAATATCTTAATGATGAAATTAATGTTAAAAGTGAATGATAAAAGTACAGTAAAATAGAAGTATCGTAATAATTTAAGATCTTCCTTCGTTATACTAAAGGATGTGTAGCTCTCGTTGTTTTTTTCAACAACTTTAAAACAATTTGAGAAGTAAAAGAACATCAAATCAGCAATTTACCATAAAAAAAAAAAAAAAATAATCAGACATCGATATCTGATGGTATTTGGAATGGAAAGAACTAGTGTGTTACGATATCTCTAGTAGCAAAACCCAAGACATCAGAGTTCTTGTTTGGCAAATGTAATTGTTTTCTTTAAGTTTAGAGAAAACACCTCTAACAACTCTAACTTCAGGAAGTAATATCTGTAAAATATTTTGATTTAAAAACAAAAAATTCCTAAAATGAAAGAACAATCTACTTTATTTTAAATAATAAAAAATATGGTTTAGGTTTATAACTCTTAAAAGATTTGATAAAGTCTGTAATTTTTCTATATCATGTATAGAAAAAAATACACTAAAGCTTAGTATGCATCGACTCACTGTATAAATTACATTTCAAAAGTTGCGCTCAAGTTAATATGAATTTTGAATACTTAATAACTTATTGAAAAGCCTTTTAAATGGAAATCCATATTCATATACTTGGCATTTTAAGTACTCTATACGCCAGCACTTGTAATAGATAAAACTTTAAAAACCTGTTATCCACATCTGATAGTTTTCAATTGACTTGACAAGATGAGCATAAAAATCACAATATACTCTTTCAAATTGACTTTTTCCTCTACTTTCAGAAAAGTTAAACAAATTTTCTTTTTAAAAAATATAATAATTAATCTGTTCTCTAATAAAACTTTAAAAAAGTTGAAGTTAAGTAACGGCACTCAACGTCATTTGAAGCGCTTGAAGCTGTTCTTCACCGAGTTTTATCTTATCGGCTATTTCTCTAGAGTCTAGAAGAAGTTTAGACTTGAGCGATACAAAGTGCATGAAATCAGAGAATTCATCCGATGTGAGACGTTCTCTGAGTTTGGACGTAACAGCTTCATTTCTACGATCTACTTTCTCTTTAAGTCTTCGAGCCTCTTCAAGTTGTCCAGCAAGTCTATCTCTCTTTGTCTCCAGAGCTCCCTTTGAATAAAAAATTAGTTTGTCTTATTAGAAAAAGGTAAAATATGTTAATAATTAATAGATAACAAGTTACAGGTACATTCTCATCAATGGAAACCAATTTGTAGATCCGAATTTGATAAAAAGCTTCAAAAGGTATTGAAAATTATGAATAACTATGTAGATTATCAACAGTGAATCCACATAGTTATTTCCAAAAAAAGAAACATTCTTGATTTACCAAAAAAGGGCCAGCCTCAATTTTCTATCCTTTTACACAACAACAAATTAATGTACACAAACAAAAAACTTTAACTAACTTAAAAAAACCAAAGCTCAGAGAACTTTTAATTTTTGTTCTTCCTATTTAACTCATTAGGTCAGTTCAACTTAAGATTTAATTGTATCTCAGATAGTAATAACTAAGTTTCTTTTTTCATAATTTAAAGATCATAAATCATAAAGAAAAAAGAAGATTAAAAATCAAGAGATGAATAATTAACTTGAATGTCAAATCAATGTAACACCAACCAGGAAGAATTAAAAACCTCTCTATGATTCTGAATGGAGAACAATACATAATAGAATTAATTACAACTTGCACGTATTAAACTAATTTATATATATACACATATACATAAAGTTCATTAAGATGTTATCATGTAAGAAGATAATGATTATTGAATAATTACTTTTCACCCACATACAATCAACTGCATGTGTAGGAATATGCAAATTAAATTCCATTCCTTAGAATTATTTTCTCTATTTTTTAATGTTAGATCAAAATAAGATAGGGACAATGACACTTAAGAATATTCTCAAGGTAATAAAAATGTATTTAAGTTCCAGCTAGCATTTGTTTAAATGTTTTTGTAGTATTTTTTCAATTTTTTGAAGTGCTTCTAAACAATTGATTTACGGTAAACCAAATACCTTATTTTGTTTACTTTTGACTGATCCTTATATTCGAAAATATTTTATTACTTATAAACAATTAAAGGTCATTAAAGGATGCAATCATTAGATTTGGACAGTGTCGCACCCTCTCTGAGAACTGAAAATTATATTACTGTCTTTACATTACTATCTTGAGTCTTTATATTACTATCTTTGGAAGGTGGTTTCAGGGAGATTAGCCTGATCTTAAGAAACTAAATTAAATACAAAAATTGATCTGACAAAACTCAAATAATACTTTCTCTTATACATGAACAGATTTATTTTCATCAATAACTATACATGTATATGTATTTAAAATTTCATCGAAATCGGTATAGTAGCTGAAGATCTTGTACAGACACATCTCTATAAACTACAGACAAACATTTTTTTTAAAAAATAACTTTTTTTTTACTCAAGGGACCCCTTAAAACTTGTAAATCTTTTTAGATTTCAATACTTTGAAATACTTTACTTTTTTTACTACTTTTTTTTTAATACTTTACTTTTTTTCTTGTGATCTTTTTAGATCACAATACTTTGTTAATTAAGTTCTAAAGAAAAAATGGGCTAATGTAGAGATCAAAGGAATTATGAGTGAAAACAAAACTCCGGATCTTCAACAGCAATGTGAAAATGCTATATAATATAAGCCTGAAAATGAGGAAAACTACAGAGAACACCACACATAAAATACAAGTCTTCATAAATTTTTAAGAAGAATCCTATGGATATGGCAGCCAGAAACAATATTTAATGGAAGACTATGAGATAGAGCAAGTGCACACTCGATAGGTGAAGTGGATATGACACACTTTGATGAAGGAGAAAAGGAAAGTAGGAAAGAAAGAAATGAATAGAATCCCCAAGAAAGAAGACAATTTGGAAGACCTTAAGAAACAAGGAGAAGAACAGTGGAGAGAATTAGAAACAGGCCACAAGGCTTCTAGAGAAATAGAACTAGTGGAGAACATTTGTGGCAGCTATGTTCCACATCAGGAAATGCAAGGATCTAATTAAAATAAGAGGCCAAATACACTAAGAAATATGTTCTTCCTCTTTCTATGTTATTAAAGGACAGATAAATTAGCCCCTTTTCGATATATTTTAGATGTGATATTAGTGTAAAACATGTTTCACCTCCGTTATACAGATAAACATCGACTTAAGAAAATCTAACTTACAAAAGTTTGCACTTGTAAAATAAATTTAAAAAAACTGGTCAAATTTTTATTTTACTGATATTTAATAAGAATTAATTATTTTTAGAACACAGTTGGTTAAACAAGTAAAATACAACAAAACAAGCAGGCTAATTGAAATTTAAGAAGGAACATAAAAATAATTAACTAAAGGAATTAAACCTGGTCAAAACTAAATTTTTTCAAGAACATCACATAACACTTTCAGATTCATCGAATTAATTAATAACTTCTTTCTTACTTTCTCACATACATAATACATATAAGGAGAGAGTATTTATAGTAAAAATTGTTTTTGAGATTTTTATGCATTTACACATTTTAAAAATCCCAGAGTCCAAAAAAGTGGTTTCTGAAAAATGCTAATCTGCAGTCTGCGCAGATGTGTGGAGCCTAAACTATTGAGCCGATTTAAATCAGATTTGGCATCTATAATCAAAATTGGCACCATAGCCAGAGAAATTAATAAAAATTAATTTCAAAAAAAAAAAAAAAAAAAAAAAAAATATTTTTAATTAATTTTATTGAGAAATTAATTATAGCTACAAAAGTCCCCCCCAAAAACTCAGGAAAAATGTAACAAATATTATTTCTGTAAAAAAGTTGAATGAATATGTCAAGGTTTGTCAGTATTTGAATCAGATAAGCTTTTTTGGATGGTTTAAGCCTTTGAGGACCAGGTATAAAAAATGTAAAAGTATCTAATGGCCTAGAGTAGAGGCTCCCTGTTACGGGTTCTTTTACTAGAGATACTACCAGGGATACTATTGCATTCATAAAGTTGTATTTTACGACAAATTTATAGAAGAGTTGGTGTCTATTAGGATTAGAGAAGAAGAAAAATAAAATTTGGTAATTCCTGTTCTGAACACAAAATGAAAGGTGTAGAAACCAAATTAATCAGATCTGATGAAAATAGTCAGATAAAAACCTATCCATGAGTATCTGGTAAACAGGTAAAGAAATAATGAAGCAAATTTGATAGTTATGACTCTATTGGATATTTACCTTATCAGGATGACACGATGAGAGGGCCAGGAGAGCATTATCAGCTCTAGCCAGTCTGGTAGTTAAAGTAAGGAGAAGTGCTGTCAGTCTTCCTAAGTCAGCAACATGACTACGTAGTCTAGATGCTTCCCGAGCTCCCCAAGCCGATGATACTCGTTCTACCACAGCTTCACCTAGCTCTTCATTTGCACTCGTCTCTTCAGCCACTGCTGCTGCCTCTGATCTTAGTACACTAAGCTTCCGACTCAATCTAGTTACAAGCTCCTCCTAAACCAAAAAATTCACTGTTAAAACTTAAATAAACAGGTATGATTTTTGTCTTGTGTGGCTCTCTTGGATTTTTCCTTTATCCTTTATGCTTACCTTTAATGAAGGCCGAGTGGCCAAAAATTGGCATTAAAATTAAAATTTAATTAATAGAATTTTTTTTTTAAAACATCTTCCTAATTATATTATATTTTAATATCTACAATTTGTATGCCTCCGGGCTTTTGGGTCTTTATTAAGTTAAAACTAGCTTTTAACTAAAAACAGTTATCACCAGAGTCTGAAAGAAGGGACCTAGGAGGAACTAAGCTTCAGCGGATGTGGGAAGGAAAAAAGCTGTAAAACAAATACATAGTAGCATTTCACTGACTTCAGCATTGTTGATGACCACTTGAAATGGAAAGTTTATTTTCAGATAAGTCAAGATTATTTGTTTCTGGTATTATGTTGGAGGATGTGTCTAGTTGCTTTTGGCAACTACATGCTACCATGCCATACCATTTTAACAATGAAGAAGACAGATTATGAATAATGAATTTAAATCTAATAAATAACTAGCGGAACCTCAATACTTGATACCTCAAAATTTTGTAATTTAAAGTAATCTCCGTTTCCCTTGCTAATTCAAGATTGCTAATGATCTAACCTTGATAACTCGAAAAGTAAATAACTCACAGTAAAAACATATTTTGAATCATTGAGGTTCTGCTATTTAACCACTCTAGAAGCTAACTACTACTGAGGGTCCACACATTTATAGTAACAATTGTATTATGTATTTTTATTTTCTATGTACATGTGGAAATAAATAGAATTGAATTAAGAGAAAATGATAAAGTGCTCACGTTTCATCTAAATGTTACCTTTTTCTGTTGAAGACTTCCAACGGAGATGGAAGGATCAAGCTGAGACGGTGACATAGAACAAGATTTTTCGAGATCACAATCTGATAGGTTGTCTAATTTAGCATCTTCTTTCTCATCCGCTCCACCACACTTCCTACAAATTAAAAAAAGAATCCATAGATTAATTCACTGATAAATATGGGTATTATTACTATTTAGAGGAATAGAATTAACTTTTCAATTTTAAGTTGAATTGACTAATTTGAAATCAATAAATGAAATTATTACTCACTGAGAGGTGAAAGAAGATATAAGCTTTTCAGTAATGTCGATGTGGTCTAGCCTCGTAAGACTCAAAGATAGTTTAGAAGGAGATGCTTCAGTTGAAATTATAGTTGATGTCCATCTGTCTTCAGATATCCCGTTTTTTGAAAGTTCCTTGGTCAATATCTCATTAGTTATAATATCTTTGGTCACCAGATCTTTAGAATATTTATCGGTGATGACTGCTTTAGATAGTGGGTCTTTTGACGATACCTCCTTGTTTAAGCTATCTTTCGACATAATATCCAGGGTTAAAAAGTCTTTTGAAAGGCTTTGTTTAGAAGAATCTTGTGACAAAATGTCCTTGTTTATTTCATTTGAAAATATTTCCTTGGCCAAAGGATCTTTTGATAAAATATCCTTCAGCAAATCCTTAGGTAAGATATCTTTAGCAAGCAAGTCCTTGTATAATAATTCCTTCTGGGATTCTTGGAATTTTTGAGGTGAAGAGGATCTAATGCTGTTTTGAAGGGTTGTGATGGATTGCTGGATACGTTCGCTGCAGCGAAAAGACGTTTTCCTAAGTATTTTCTTTACTTCTTGAGTCTGAGATTCTTCTTGAGCATCTTCATTTTTATGCACTTTCTCTGTCGGTTTCGGTTGACATAGATTATCCCGAGAAATATTTCTAGTTATGATCTTGGGTGGAGACTGCTGGATGGGTATATCTTGAATAAGATCGATGGCACAATGATTGAACTGCTGCTTGTCGGCAAATCCTTCAATGTCGGAAGTTGCTTTACGAGGAAGAGTAGGTTGTGGTTCTGTCGTATATTTAACTTCAGTAGAAAGATTGTTCTGAGGAGGTGATGAAGATAAAGGAGAGGTTCTAGACTCCGATAATGGATCAGAAGGAGGGTTTGACGGTGCTGGTAGAACAGCAGTATGGGATTTGATGGTAGTCTCTAAATCAATCAAATCTGCACATGATGCTTTAAATTGGGAATGAGCATCATTACTAGTTACGGTTTTCCTGTGATTTGATGGAGAGTTTCGTTGAATTTGTTCCTTTTTATTAAAGTCTGAACTATTAGATATTTCGGTTTTACAATTTAGATCTGAAGAAAACTCAGGATGAGAGGTTGTAAGTTTGTTTCCGTTGTTGTATGTCGACGAGGAAAGAGATTCCAATAAGTCTCTACAAATTTTATCAGTGGCGCTAGACGCTAGGTTATATTGAAGTTGAAGGTCAGACGCACTCGAGTTATTACTGAGGGTTGAAGTTTCAGAGAGTTTCTGCGGTTTAATGTCTAGGGAGGTGTTACTGGATCCTAGATCTTCTGGTAGATAAGGCTTAGTTTCGATATTAATAATTTTTCTGGTAGACGGTACTGGGGCTTCTAAAGGAGTTTTGAGTTCGGAAGGTTGTAACCGTTGGTAAGAGTCCGATTGATGGGTCGGAACTTGTGGACCTGGAGAAGGATGTCTTGTAGATAGAGAAGGTGGTGGAGCCGGTAGTTCATCAGGACCTGGTGGAGGAGGAAGAGGTTCGTCACTGTACTGCTGAGGAGGAGAAGGAGGTGGAGGGGGCGGTTCAGGACTTGCTGGCCTGGGTGGGTTACGTTGAGTTCCAGAACGAACCGACTCTGAAGGAGTGGTTAAACGATGACTTCCAGATAGCTTCTCGGGGCTTTGAGAAAGAGGAGTCGCTACGCAAGGTTGTGATGATGACTGGTGCTTACTAGTCGGTGCAGACGGCGTGGGACAAGTGTGAGCAGGAGGAGGCTCTGGACTTGGTTGTTTGGGAGCAGCTTGCCTGAGATGGGCTCCCTTGGGGGGTCTCGCAGGAACCCAATCATCTACAGATATAGAGCGACCTACAATAACTGGACCTGAAAGACCTGACAGAGAACCGCAGCTTCTACTAAAACAAATATTCATCACACATTAGTTAATTGCAAAGAAAAATGTGTTAAATGCAACTTATATAAATCTCTCTAAAATCAAACTGACATAAATGTAAAAGACGTATGAGGGACAGTGCTACTACCTCATGGTATTCTACTAGGTCGAGTGAGTTCTGCAACTGAAGAAAAAATAACAAACTTAGTCATGCTACTCCCTCTTCTTTTCATTGTCAGAAAAAATGGGGCAACCCCAACCCCTCAAGAAACCCTCTTTCTTCAGTGACGCACACACAAAGAAATAGATAAAGAAAAGGGTACGGCATTCAGAGGTGGCCTCTAAGCGGAAAATTCCTAAATACGACCTTAGTTACCTGTACTCGGGCGGTTTCTGATTTATTACGCCAACACACATAAACTTAAAATACAACCTCAGAGCTACTATGACAATTGTCAAATCTATTGAAATGCCAAATGTATTTGTCAATCATACAATTCAATCGATATATTTGCCTTTAAAGAAAAAAAGTACACCTTTCATAGCATTCAACTTATTATTAAGCGCAGAAGCAGCTAATTAAGCTTCCTAACAAAGAAGACGTTTACACTTTCGTTTTACGTGTCTTCGACATTTAAACATGCCTAAAGCTTATAAAAATATAAGAAGAAACATTAAGTTTGGTGATTCTGATAGGGAGAAAGAAACTACACCAATTCACATAATGGCAATTACAAATTACCACTAGTCAAGAATTAAAATCAGTCCTTTGTTTTTAACAAATATTTTAGTTTTTAAAAGGATTGGTATCGATATATTGATGAAAAATCAATAATGTTTTAGTATTAACAATAATGACTTCTATGCAATGAGTAGAGAGATAAATAACCCCGTCCTGTAATGACTTAGGCTGTTTTGAAATTAGGAGAGAACGAGTAAACTTAAAATTCGAGTTTGGGAATGTCGATGCACAAATATCGATATAAAGGAAGTAAAGTTTGAAATAAAGTTAAAAAGTTCCGGTTCAGGGAAACTGGGAAATCTAAGCATCATACATAAGTGACCGTGAAAATTTAAGTCTGCATAATTTATGACAACAAACATTTTAACCTAACCTTAAGAATCGAGAAGTCCTCTAAATCAACATAATTATATGTTGACGTTTGTTTAATAAATATATCGATAGCTATTGATTGATTTATTTTAAAAGAAAGATAGAAATGCCTAATGCCCCCTAGCGATGGCGATGAGTATCGACATTGAACCACGAATCCTTCGTTTTTCGTCCAAAAGTTCTAATTAGGAGCCTTTTTGCATGTGCTTGAGTAAATTTTTATCAGTATTCTTCACTATATTTTCACATTAAAAACAAGTAAGGCGCGCTTCACGTACGTGAGGCGATAATCGCCGGTTGCTGTACGATTAAGTTAAAATTAATAAGTGTAAAATTTTAATAGTTGCATATTCTTTTTCTACACTTCAAGACCTTTAAATTGATGTGTATCATGTCATGGTGACTAAAAACTGTTTTTTAGTCGCCCGCCATATTGGCCACCATCTTGGAAATATTAAGTGTGAAAACTCAAAAAAGTGTACAGTTGTCACCAATATGTTCCTAGAAATATTAGTTTATGAATTGAAACATGCCAACGGACAGACAGACAGACAGAGCCGTTATAAGGTTTCTTTTCGTACTTCGTACAGAAACCTAAAATGAACGCTTTACTTTCCAAGGTATTTTTTACACTGAACTTGATTGTCTCAATGTCGACACTGATAAAGTCAATTGATATTGATATTCATGTTTGTTATGCAAAACTAATTACCTAATTCTTATGTCTATAGGACATAAGAAGATCTGGTCTTCTTATGACCAGATCTTTAGGAGGAGATCTGGTTAGAGTTTTTGCGATTCCCGATGTTTCGAATTCATTGAAGAGATAATTTTCAAGGGAGTTGCTCATAAAAGTCATAAGTAACTAAAATTACTCTTGACTCTCTACCCGGGAAACCTTCGCTATAGAATTAACGAATACTTGCCTATGAAGTTGCCTGGCCTCTTTAAGAAGAGAGTTGCTGGAAGAAGAACTAGAGTTGCCAGCTGTAGCCGACTCTTTATTTCCGTTACTTCCTTGACTGCTACCACTCGTAGTACTACTCGACTCTATACAACCTTTCAACTGCAAACAGAATAGATCTTAAATTAGAAAAACAATGTTATACGATTATAAACCTTAAAATATAATTAAAAATAGATCTTAAATTAAAGTAGGAAAGCATACATTACAAAAAAGTTCTTAGTACGGTATGGTGGAAACTCAGATTCTTTCTTATAAGTAGCGTAATGTTTGCAAACCCTATAGAGCGATAAGGTTCTTACATTTGTTAGAAATTCAATCAAATCTATTAGAGGTACGTAAAATCATAAAGAATTTGTCTCTAAAAAGAAACAAGCCTCAAAACGTAATAAGATGTATAGTAATAAATATAGCTTTATCATAAGAAAACCTTTTCGCTAATCATTTAAATGCGTGCCTTACTGTGGAGTAAAAATATAGCTTTAAAAGAAATCTCTGCACTAAACGCTCGTCACTAAGAAGACACATTCATGAAGCAAGATATAATTTAATAATATAGTTTAATTAAAACTTATATCTCTTCATAGCTTAAAGTTATAGAAAGATTCATGTATTCATACAATAAGATGTCATGTAAACAATATAGCTTTATAAGTAAACATATTGCTTATTTCCAAAAGCTAAGAAGATACGTATAAAAGTACAAAAAGATTTAATGTAATAAATATGGCTGAAAAGAAAATTGTTCACTACAGCTTAAAGCTAGAAACACACTTGTGTCATTTAAGTAATGAGCATGGCATGTAAATGTGGCTGCATACTAGTTGCGTCCGGTTATGCAAATCCGATTAGTGATATATAACATTTGCGTCCGCACATTTTTAATCCTTTATCTGAATTGCTTCCGGGTACAGGTTTATCCAAAAAGGTCAAAAGGGTTGTACAGAGGTACCTATCTAGGTACCTACAGAGGTAACTATCTAGGTTGTTATAATACATTTTTTTATTATTACATACAATAGAATGCTCAATTTTCCCCTGTTTTATGGGCAGCATTTTCCAGCTCTATAACACGTATTACAAACGCATGTGAAAGTTTTTACTCTAAATTAAATAGCATGTTCTACCATTCACACCCAAATAATTATTCATTAATAGAAGCACTTAATGAAGTACAAAGCAAAAATTACTTTTAAAAAAAATCTTGCTTACGAGTCTGCAAGACAGTGAGGCATTTTCATGTCTTCGCTACGCGTAAGCTAGTGACACGAAATGTCGCCAGGTTCGCTTAGCTTTATTTTTTTTTATTTGTTTATTAATATTATTATTTTATTTTAACAGTGTAATGCGTTTTGGTGTCGTTACATTGTAACGCTTTTTGGTTTGGTTTTTTCGTAACGCTATTCCAGTTTTTTTTATGTGCCAAAGTAAAGACATAAAAATGTCAAAATGAATAGTGCTAATGTTAGAAGGAGCAAATCAGAACAAAAAGACGCTTTCATTCTTCAGAAAATGATGCAATTACAACAAGGCCAACTATCTAGGTTGCAGTACGTAAAATGTGTATCATTAAAATTTAATTTTATATTAAATAAAAAGCAACGTTCTTTTCTTATATTTAGTTTTTTTTTTTTACTTTAACTTTAACATAAAACTTTAAGGTTAAAATATATTTGTTTACCTGAAAAAAAGGTAAAAAAAATATATATATCCAGGACGTAATCCTTATATCTCTGGCCCAGAGAGCGGACGCAATTCGGAAATGGGATTAAAAAAGTGCAGACGCAATTTGGGTATCTTCTGGGTATTAGGACGCAACTCGGAAACACCGGTAAATATAGAGCTATATGAGTAATTCTTTCTCTGCAGCTTGACACTATAAGAAGTTTAAGGTACTAAGATAATAATGCAGATCTTTCAAGAATTCATGTAAATATAGCTTTAAATGACAATCTTTCTCTGCAGCTTGACACTATAAGAAGTTGAAGGTACTAAGATAATAATGCAGATCTTTCAAGAATTCATGTAAATATAGCTTTAAATGACAATCTTTCTCTGCAGCTTGACACTAAAAAGATACAAGATAAAGATAGGTCATACAAGATACAAGATTTCATGAAAATATAGCTTCATGAATAAATTATTTCAATGCATCTTAACGCTAAGATGAGTTGAAGAAGTATGTTATTTTGCACCTAAATATCGCTAAAATTTAGCTTTTAGGTAATAAGATGAACATACATTTGCTGTGCAGAGATAATATTTTTGTGAAAAAAAAAACCGACGATGAACCATAAATAAAAATTATAGAAACTTAAAAGTTACGATCTAAAATTTAGAATGATTATACGTAAATATAACTCAGATATTTATAAGGTAATAAAAGAAACCACGAAGGAACAAAAAAATTAATCTATAATAATGATCACAGATGTAACTTGTATAAATGGCGACGCCACATTAATCGTGTAGCCAAAAGCAAAGCAAGCACGTGTTTCTCCGCTTATCTCCCTAGTGCCAAAGTAATGGTTAAAAAAAAAAGTCAGGGTTCTAATTCACGCCATCATGATAACAAAAACAAAAACATTTTAATGCAGATCTATAAATAGATAAATAATTTACAATGGTATTAGATTTTTCCCCCTTCACGCCACAGATCAACAATGTATAAAACTAGTAAACTTTTAATTTTTTTTAGCTTTTCGAAGGTTGCAAAAACTGAGTCATGTACGACCTCTGTAATAAAGATATTTCGAGGTTGTTCCAGCTTCGGCAAGGAAGAATATAAAGTCAATCGGATTAAAGCGTGAATACAACGTGAAAAGCGATAGTGTTTTTTTAAACATTTTTTCAATGTTTATATTTAGCACTTCTAATCGTATATCTTTTATTTTTACTTTTTACGGATACAATAATAATAATAGCATAAAATGTAAAAGAAAATATTTGTTTATTTTTTTAGGATAAAAATATAAATTATTTAAGTCTAATTCGATATTTTAAGATTGTTAAAAGAAATAGATAAAAGAACCAAGGAAGTATTTAAATAAACAGGCGACACATAGCAATATTGCAAATCTACACAAGTCAATCTACAAGTTTAAAATCCTTGGAAATATATTTATTTATCCTTAATAGTTTGAAAGGTCTTAAATAAAGCCACTATACCTACTTGTAAATTTTACATTGAAACTTGACATGATAAACGATAAAGAAATTACTACCTCGTTTAGTTCTGCGATAAGCAGTTTATAATGTAAATTTCAATACATTACATTATCATAGGGTAAGAAGTCATCTAAAAAGTATAACTAAAGCTAATAGAATAGGACATAAAACAAGACACTAAACAACCAACAAATTGCATGACTAGACTGACTGAGGCAACTAATCTAACCTTCTCCAAAAAGATAACCTTCATAAAGATGTTATTTTTATTATTATTAACCTTAAAACAACGAGGAAGTTATTGATCTGGATAAATGGCTATGTTATTTAAGATTGTCCTGATAATAGGTAAAACAAAATCACGAATTTAGCTCTACACTTGATCATTAGCTGTTAACAATGCATATTTCAATAAAATGTAATACCAAGAAAAGAAGAAATAGAAATTATACACAGAGCAATAAAAATTTGGTAATTAAAGCAACAGTAAGGACAATACTACTTCCATATCACAAAGCAAACAAATAATTTAATGTTTTTTACTTTCTCGTATATACGTATAGAATATAAACAGAAAGAAATCATTGTGATGGCGTAAAAAATCGATTTTAAGGATTTACACGCTCTAAATTTCCTTAAGTAAAAAAAAAAAGTGGTTTTAAAAAATGTATGTTTGTCGACCGTTGTCTGTTTTATGTCGTCGGGCAGATGCTTGGAGCTTAAACTAATTGGCCGATTTCGATTATATTCGGCATACATGTTCAGAATAATCATACAACGAGGTGCAATAAAGAAATTAATTTTATGTCTAAATTTGGGGCTGCCACCTACAACAAATGTCTCAAAAACGGTAACGACCAGTTTGATTAAAACATTCTAAAATTACGTTAATTTAAATTCGAGCTTAAACATATACATGTCGATTTCCGGTGAAAAATATGGCTTCCGAGATATTGATGAATATAAAACTGATTTTTTTAAAAATCGATAACGAAATGTAAACAATCATCTGCTGGACAATGTTTTAAATATTTTTAGAAATGAATTCATTAGAAGTTGGGTCAATTAAGGAAATAAAATTCTCACTTATGCAATATTTCGATCCCTCCTTGGGTCATTCTCAAGCTGATTGTCTAGACTCTAGACATCGTGATGGTATTTATAAAAAAAATCTTGTTTGAACGTTAAAAATGTTTTGTTTGAGTCATTGTGATTCTCGTAATTTCCCTGAATACAGGTTCTGGGTAAAATCGGATTGTACGTGCCCCCACTTTGAGGTTAGGTGATAAAATCCCGTATATTATATTAAAAACCTTAATTTTGTGTACCCTTTTCTGTACTCCAACATATTTTTAGACAAAGGGATATAAACTCTCCTAGGAACAAATCATACATATATAATTTCTCTAAAATCAAGTAGGAAAAAGTACGAAAAATTTCTGGGGCACGTACAATCCGATTTAGCCCAGGTTCTGTTTATTGCACTATTAGTTTTGAATAAATAAATTATTGAAAGACCGCATTTCTAATTGTAACTTCCCCTCTTTTACTATTCGAACTTAACCACTACAACACCTGGATTGTAGTGAAGTTTTTGGGGGTCACTATAATGTTCATGTTTATAGGTTATTATACAGAACATAACTACAAAGTTTTATTTTTTTGTGCTGGGTACTTTCGAAGATCAGGTGCGTTACAGACAGACAAGCGCAGGAATGTATAAGGGTCATCGGTCCCCAAAAATAATAAAACAAACAAGAAACAACATTCGAAACAAGAATATGAAAATAGTGAGGCAAATAACATAACCTCTTCAGCCACAATTAAATTCCTAAATATGTAACTGGGTTTTATAAGATTACACTCAATGTATTTCGTATTTCACAACAATAACAATAATGTAACTTCTTATTCTCAAATCAAAAACATAATCATAGCTACAAAACATGTGTTTTACATTTTACAAAACCATTCAACTGATAAATAACTAATATAAAAATAAACGACTGATAACAAAAACAATAACAAACAGTGTTGCCATACTACAGATTTTACAAAAAAAAACGTGAGAAGGCATTTTACCAGTTAAACTTATTTTTTATTATTGTAAGGATAAAATCCTAATAAGAAATATCTAAAGACTACTTAAAAACAACAAAATGTACAAAACACATGAATTAATAATAAAAATAAAAAGACACAAAAAGAAACAATTTTTTGACATACTAAAGTAGGATTAGAGGAACTAACATAACCTCCTTCATGAAGATAACCTTCCTTAGACGTCAATACTTTTATTTTTTATATTTTTTGCTTTAGCTTCATCTTTTCTTTTTAGTTTCTAAGCAAAGGGAGAACCTCAATTGTCCAAGCTAGACTATTTAAGGTTAAAAGGATTAAAACGTAATAATTATGACATTACTTCTATATTAGATCATTTGTTAACAATGGAAATTTGTAAACAAAGAAAGAAAAGCTATTACAGAATCTAAATACTATATTTAAAAATCAAAAATTAAACGAATTAGACAACTCGAAAATTTAGTTCAAAATTCACAAGTCAAGCAACTAAAGCATAAGACCTAGTTTGTCAAAATAATTGTTCCGAGCGTACATTATTCAGACGTAATATTTACTGAGTATTTTACGACAGTAGAACGTCTTGGTTTTTATCAGCAAGGTTGTTTGATAACGTTAACTCGATGGTAAATATGTTAATTCTGTTTACTTTTGAAATTGTGTTCAACATTTTTTGGCACTTACATAAACAAAGATATCAATTTATAATAGTGTAACTATAATTTTTTTTTGGCAACTCTGTAAAGAAGAAGTCGCTTGAAACGCAATTTGCGGTAAACATAATCCAAATACTTGTTTTAACAGTTTCCACTTTTCAACGTTGTTATATTGGTCCTTTATAGTTGTGAGAGCGAACCGATGTTAACTTTTATTCATTATTTATGATGAGTTAGTTTTAAAAGCTTTTATCATATTTAATACTCACATTACAAGCTGTGGTACAAAATATATAAGCAAATTATTAATAATAAATTCCAAGAAAAGATTCAATGTTTGACCCTATAAAATATAGGTATACATATTTAGTTAGTTGAGTTGGTTAGTATGATTTTTTCCAGTTAATTATTTATTTAACCTAAAAGTTTTTCAGGTTATAAACAAAATAATAAGTTTTCGCTGTGCAACAGACACTGCATCAAACTCAGTTTAACGAGATAAAAAAGCAGTTGACCATGATAACAATTTAGAATTTGTAGTATAGATCGTATGTTTGACCTTATAACATGAAAATATTTTGTTTGTTTAAGTTGGTACCCAGTTGATTTTGATCATAACCTAAAAGTTTTGAAGTTATAAACAAAATTAAAAGTTGTTGCTATAATATTCAATTCACTATATTTCTATTTAAAATTTAATAATAACGAATTACAAAAATTTCCAGTAAACATTTCTTATAGTTATTTTAACAAGTAAAAAGATCAAGGGGCCTGAAAATAGATTTTATTATCCATTTTCGCCCAGATCGACACGACATTAGGAGGTTAGCTTTTTATAGATGTGGGATATTGACTGTTTTAAGCCAAAGTTAAAAAAAAAAATGTATTAACAACTTAAGGAAGGTTATCTTCAAGAAAAAGGTTATGCTAGTTCTCCTACTCTATTCTGTAATGCACATTTTTTTTTTTGTTCTTTTAATTATTCTTAAAAATATTTTTTTGGTTAGTATTATTAGTCACACCGCTCTAGAAACTGATGATCACTTATCTAGTTAGTATGTATAGTGGTTGACCCGTTCTCCTGAAATAATCTAATTCTCTGATCGGGACGTAATAGAAAAAGAAATATTATTATAAAAATAATAATAATTTTAATAAAAATAGTAATATAGCTAAAAATTTTAATATAAAATAAAAGTAAGTCTGCCAATTAGTGTGCCACATAGCTTCTTCACCTCCTATTATTGGAGTATGGTCAGATGAGATTTGGTTCTGTTTTAATTCCTAGTGAAGTCATACTTATTTTTAACCAATATTAAATTTGCGCAGACGGTTTATATGGGATCAGCTGTGAGCTATACTTTCGACAAATCATCCAAATTTTTATATGAGTACATAGATATATATAGGTATTAATAAAAAGAGGTCCGTGCGCATGCAAAAGAGAAAACAATGGACACAGAAGGTTTAAAATTATATGGTTTCAACAAAGGGAAAATTTGACCAGCCATTCAAATTTAAATAAAATCGGTCAAGTCGTTTTTGAGATATGGTGGTCAAAGTCAAAAATGTTGAACGACAGACTAACAATGTTCCCTGATGTCAGAAACGTATTTTATTATAAGAACTTTTGAATTTGGAGATATACAATTATTCCGTTCTTTATAATGAATACAATGCTTTTATTACCTGAAGTAAGACCGGAAACAATTAGAAAAACCTTAGCAAATCGGAAATATTAACACCTATTTATCAATGACAAATTTAATTAGTGGAAAGTAGCGTATAACCATTGTGAAATGCTTAATAGAGAAATAGCGAATAGAATTGCATAGCGACAACTTATGAATTTGTCTACAATCTGGTCACATAAAAGTTATAAAATTTATTTATTTATATTTTTACTTTGTGTCAATTTGTTTATGAGTTGTTATATTTAATCTTAACACATGAATAAATTATTTATCTATTTAATTCCATGCTACAGGAATGTATCATCCTACACCTTCTGCTAGTTTTATCCTCCTATACCAAGGAGTTAATCCTTGTAAAATGCATCTCTTCTTAAGCCAACAGTTATTCAATGTTTCTTTTTTTTATTATCCAAAAGCTCTTCAAGCCTTATAAGAACACTACACAAAACTTTAAAAAAAAAAAAAAAAAAAAAAAAAATCCCCCTTTGCTCCCGTCCTTATCCAGGTTTCTTCGACATCCTCAGGAATGCACTTCTGAAATACACCATGTGTGTGTGTGTGTATATATATATATATATATATATATATATATATATATATATATATATATATATATATATATATATATATATATATATATATATGTAAGAATGTATTTTTTTGCTTTTAGGTTGCTGGGTGCCTTGTGTATAATATTGAGCTGGGGTTCTGTGAAGCCATGGACCGGTTTTGTGAGATGGATGCAAAGAAGCAAGAGTGGGGAATCCTTGGCCAGTATCTCCTTCTCCTTAAATCCTTATATCATATATACATATATATATATATATATATATATATATATATATATATATATATATATATATATATATATATATATATATATATATATATATATATATATATATATATATATATATATATATATATATATATATATATATATATATATATATGTGTATATATATATTAGATACACATTGAGTTGAATAAAGGCAAAAAGAGGGATCCACCCACGAGGCGAACTCTGACTTTTTAACGCACAAGTCCCCCCCCCCCCTCGCGGACTTCTTAGCTTTAAGAAAACTAAGCACAAACCAAAGGAACAGAATAAGTCCTTGGCCGCAGGACTTCGAGACAAGATGCCTTCTTATAACATACATGTGTGAATATATCGAGATTGGAAGTGTAGTATACGAAGTATTGTGATTGTAGTAGTTAGGATACAAAAAAAGAGGCGACTTTGTGAGTCATGAGGTCATAAAGCACAGTTGGAAGACATTGATGGTGGGTTGGGAAGTTAAGTCTTCTAAGCTTAGCTAAGTACCAAGCTCTTAACAATGACATTGAGTACAGTTTTGAAAATAGACAATCCCAACTAAAACAACATATTATTATAGCTAGTTTCATGCCAGTTAATAAGTACAGTACACGAAGACATACCAAGATAATGTCTTCATAAAGTTGACTTAATTTCCTTTGTATTCTTAAAGAGTGTTGTCGCGACATTAGAAATAAATTTATTCCACTTCTAAAAACAACTATAATCACATAGGAAATATACTTTTGGATTTATACCTTCATTATAACCAAGCTTCGTAATGCTTTTCAAAAAAGAAATTTCGCAGAGACACCTCTATAAGAAATTTTCTTTAAAAGTAATACGTTTTAAGTTTCAGAAAAAAGGTAATGAGGAATTTCGATCCAGTTTCAATAGCAAACTTTAAACAAAATTTGTCGTAGCTAATTCAAGAAAACAGCAGTGTTAGCGAACTTTAACCATGGTCGCTCGAATTCACAGTTTGGCAGAAATAATAATTCAGTTTTAATTGTTATCTTTAAACATTTAGGCAATTCAGTAGAAATGGTTATCCAGCTTTTATTGTGATCCAAACACGAATCTTCTAAACAAATCGGAACAGAAATAATTCTGCTAATTAGTGTGGCACATAGCTTCTTCGCATACTTAAATGATGTCACACTTACTACAAACAAATAATGTCTAATTTATATAATTTTCTACCCTTTTTTCAAATCTGTCGTCAAACAAAGATTTTTGATTTAGCAAGAATAAAAGTATCAATTTAGAAAATTTTAAAGAGCACAGGCAGTTGAAATTAATATGGGCCATCTATGACGATCACATAGCTTCCGTTACTTTCTGTAAGCTCGGAAGCAATTACGATCCAATTAAAATTGGGATTTTTTTATTATATCTTTCAATTCTTCGATCTCAATTATTTTGAAAATCAAGATTTTATATCTATAATGAATTGACATTTATATAGTATTTATTTACTAACTTTTTTTATTTTCTTATATGTTAAAATTCGTAAACATAAAACGAAGATATTGTGATTAAGATAAAAGAAGATTTCGATGGATTTACACGTTTTGAGGTCCCTGAGTCCAAAAAAAAATGTTTTTAAAAAATATTGTTTGTGCTCTGTGGTTTGTCCAGAAGCAGCCCATACATACTACTGGGACGATTTCGATCGAATTTGCCCAACACATTCAGAAAAATCATACCCCAAAGCGAGATCGAGAAATTAATTTTAGCTTCAAACTTAAGGGTACCTCCTAAAAACCCTAAAAACAAATTTATTTCTAATATAAGTAAAGGTTCGGACGATTTTGATTAAAATAGTCTTGAAGGTAGTAAATTTAAATACGGAAATAACCGAGTAAGTACAGTTTTCCCAGGAAAAATCTAGCTCCCGATATATTGATGAAAATAAATTTGAAAATAAAATCGAAATCAAAATTAAAAATGTGGTAACACTATTTAATTTTTTTTAAAATAAATCAATTAAATTAGATATTATGAGATTTAAATACAAATACGGTATCAATTATCTATACGAGAAAGTTTTGTTCGATTTGTCAAAACGATTTTTAAATTTTATCTAAATCATTGGAACAATTATGGAGTTCATGGTTAATTTTAAGAGAAAACATTTTCTAAATTTAGGAATAAAAATTAGATTTTTAAAATTGACCCTTTCGAGGTTAATGATTCTTCAGAATAAAATGTTAAATTTTAATCGAAGTCAATTAAATAGGTTTAGATTCCTATCAATGGACAAACAAATGGATGACAATTGCTTGGTTGATGATGCATATAGGATTTAAACAGAAGTTTGGGAGCTAGTGTGGCTTAAATCATAAGTCACTTTTACTCGACCATCAATAAATCGAAGGCAGCAAGAGTTCGTGGGTTCAATCCCGCGCCAGAATGCTCCGATTTGCAAGGGTCACTAATGATCACAACACTCGCTCCGGCGGTACATTGTACAGAAGAATGATGTGTGAAGTGGCTGCAACTCATGAATAATCCGCCATTTTGGATTTGAACAGCTGATAATTTTGAGCTCGCTATATTTTTCCTGTGTGCGAGTCAAAACGATCTTTAATACTGGAAAGTTTCATGTTTCTATCTCTTTTGATTCAAAAGTTATTGGAACTGTACAGAGTGACAGACAAGCAGACACAGAACGAAATTATAAGGGTTTCTTCTTTTGGTTTTACTGGTTTTACCAGCGAAACCCTAAAAACGCCGAACTTCTCTCTTTTCTATACTCTGAAGGATCCATTACGATATAATAAAAAGTATTTGGGGGTTACAGCCAATATTTGTAAATGTGCAATCTGCTGGGCCATAAAAAAATAAGAATAGCAATTTCATCTGATTAACTGGGAATCCAAAATGGCGGCTAATTCCTGTCAAAAATATACAACAATTGTGGATAGTGTTTAAATTTACCCGCTATTTTGTCAAAATACATCAAAATTTAGCGTAACCCCCCCCCCCCCCCCCCCCAAAAAAAAACTATATTTTTGCAGTTACTAAAAATATATCAAAATGTGTGGTCTGCTGGGCCATAAAAAAAATAAGAATAGACATTTAATCCAAATGACGGCTAATTGGGAATCCAAAATGACGGCTAATTTTTGTCAAGGGGATATAATTTTTTTTTTTTAGATTTGGGTGGGGTTTAAAACCATATTTCTTCTGTTACTAAAAATAGGCTAAATGTGTGGTCTTTAGGGCCAAAGAAAAAATAACAATAGCAATTTGATTTGATTTACTGGGAATCCACAAATGGCGGCTAATTCCTGTCATGGGAAAAAAATATTTTTTAAAGACTTTGAGTGGGGTATCAAATGAAATATATTGAAGTGTAGATTACAAAAATGTATAAGACTTGTGGAACATGTTTAATTTTTCATGCCATTTTCTCAAAAAACATAAAAATCTGGCGTCCCCTCCCCCCTTATACTAATTTTATGTTCACGATACCAACGAAACCCTTTCACTATTTTTTTTATTATTTTTTATACCTTTAACATGTGCTGCGGTATTGCATACTTTAATTTTGATAAAAATTAGGACTTTGGCTTTGGGCCCCCCCTGGGTGCGCCACTGGGCTAAACTTTTACGATGATGATTTGACTTGTGTTCAAAAGATACTTATTTAACCGATTCCATTTAGCGAAATTATTATTAAACGCTTCAAATTGAAAATGTAACCTTGTTATTTCAAGCAGTATTCGAAACAAAGTTACAGTATCTCTAAACACGATTTTAATTATTTTTTTACACTTTGTTTAATATTTTCATTCCCCATTTCTCTTTACATAATATTTTTTTATATATATATGTTAGAACAAAATACAATATATTATTAAATTATTTTTACTCATACAATTTTTATATCGAATTAAATAAAAATAACACCAAATGTAATTATTTTAGCCTTCAATCATATTTGATACAAAATGAATTATTGTTTATTTTTTATATTTATTTTAAAATAAAGGCCTTGATAATTTGTAACGATTATTTATTTATTTTTTAAATAAAAAGTGGGAATTAACCAGAGCAGAGGGTCGATTCTGTAACTGTGAAACCTCACTTTTCATGTGATCATATTATATCAAAATTTGTCATGAAGATGCGCGCGAAGCCTGCCAAC